>CABHPQ010168884.1:0-29121 GCA_902168405.1 Peromyscus aztecus
AGTTGCTCTGTCTACAAGGGGGGATGTCTCAGCTGGTCTTCAGTATATGCCAGAATCCTGAAGAAGTCGGCTCTAAAGCCAGTGAAGGAATGGACTTACTAGCAAGAATAAACAGGCAAAGAGAGCAAGCTCCCTTCTTCCATGTCCTTTCTGTAGGCTGCCAGCAGAGAAGGTGTGGCCCAGATTAAAAGTGGATCTTTGCATGTCAATGATCCAGATTAGAAATGGGTCTTCCCACTTCAAATGATTTAGTTAAGAAAAAAAAAAAAAAAAAAAACTCCTCACAGGGTATGCCCAGCCATTTGGATTTTAGTTCATTCCAGATGCAGTCAAGTCATAGCCATCACAGGTTAGGCAGTGGTGGTGCACGCCTTTAATCCTAGCACTCAGGAGGCAGTCAGGCCTCTGAGTTCAAGGCCAGATTGGCCTACAGAGCAAGGTCCCAGGCAGCCAGGGTTACACAAAGAAACCTTGTCTCCAAAACACAAATAAGTAAGTAAGTAAGTACAAATAAAATAATATAGTCATCACAGACAGGATTTCCCTGTGTAACACTGGCTGTCCTGGAGCTCGCTATGTAGAACAATCTGGCCTCAAACTCTAGAGATCTGCCTGCCTCTGCCTCTGGAGTGCTGGGATTAAATGTGTGCATGCCCACATTCAACTCAGAGTATTTTTTTAAATGCCTCCAGAAGCCACAAAGCAAAACCTTTGTCCTGGGGCAAAGAACCCCCAATCAGCAATAGGGGAGGTCATGCATTTGTGGGGAAAAAAATTTCAAAGACACCTCAAGCCACATCTGGATGGGACTAAAGACGCTCCTACACAGCCATCAGATGCAATTCTTATTTTGCCAAGTTTTTATTGAACCAAAAATCACCATCAAACAGGCTGCAGAAGGGATACAAACTGGGCAGGTGGGGGAGAGCTGACTGGCCTTTCCTCTCACTCAGCACTGAGAGTAAGGGAATGAACACTTCTGTTCCAATGGGTTAAAAGGGTCAGGCCTCTCCAGTCAAAGACACTCAGAGCCGCCTCCATCCATAGGGCCCAGAGAAGGGTCTGGGATTGGCCCAGGGGGATCCAGAACTGCAGATACTACAGAGGAGGGGAGGAGGGGCTCCTGACCTGGGGGCCACAGAGAGGCCTGGAACTGGCGACTCATGGTCACTAAGACCTTGAGGTGCTGGAGTAGGTCTTGGTGGAAACAGGAGGCCCTATGGAGGTGCTGTCCATGGCCAATGCCAGGGATAACTGGTCCACCTGAATTGGGATGTTGGGGGTGGCACCAACTTGTTTCTGGGGACTGCTGTCCCCAGCCAGGTCCCTGCCACCCCCTGCCTCTGGGGAGGCTCTGCCAAGCACAACCACTCCTTGGAGCCAGGCTGCCCTTTGCCAAGCTCTGTTTTGGGGCCTCCCCTTGGGAAAGTGATCCTCTCAGGGTGGTCTCTGATGCCCTGTCCTCTGGCTGGTACCATCTTCTCTCCACTCTTTTGCTGAAGGAGGCAGTCTTGGGAACCTTGTTCCCCACAGGGATGGACAGAGCTGTGTCTGGAAGCCCATCCTTAGGGAACAGTACAGCTAGTAACAGGCTCGTGTGAGTGATTTCAAGACCTGGGAAGAGGAGAAGGAAGGGTCCCAAGACCTGGAGGAAGTCAACATGGATTCCCTAAAAGCTGCCGTGGATCTGGAAGTTTGATCATGAGAACTTCCTGACAGTAAGATGGAGAAAAGCGAGCAGGCAAGTGAGCCTGTCTCAGAATGCTTGGTCTAGGTGATCATGGGTCACCTGGCAGAGGGTAGCACATGGATGGCTTGACCTAAAGGCTTAATGACAGTCTATACCATCCCGGGGGTTGGTGTATCATCTGTCCTTGTGCCTACCACAAAGTGAGGCAATGACTTATGAATGGATGAGGGGTGAATGACTGTGGGCTGGGTAGTATCACTGAGAAAGACTTCGTGAACATGGAAGGTGGACCTGGACTAGCTAGCAGCTATGTCCCAAGACAAGCTGGGCTTTTGCCCAGAACCGCCTGATGGAGGACATGTCAATCTGCTTCCAATACTGGGAGCTGCAGCCCAGAAAGGTCTTAAGGCCGCTCTTGAGTCCCTAAGGTCCTCTTCCATAGGTGCCTTCCTAGGGCTCCGGCTAGACTGATCCTTGCCCTGAAGCCAGGCCTGGCTAAGGCAGCTGCAGAGTCAGGCCCATCCCTCCTAACCTTTTCAGTCAGTTGTCTGCATCTGCCTCTGTCCTGCTACCCTGGGGTCAAACGTGGCTGCAATCCTACTCAGGTATACATCGGGTTCTCACCTGGGCCTCCCAGAGGGCGCAGCCTGGCTGGCAGAGGCTGGAAGGCGGGCAGGGGCAGCAGGACCATCTTCCCGTGCTGCAGAGTCGCCAAGCAGTGCCGCTGCTTGTTGTTGAGATAGGAGTAGAGCATGCGGTAGTTCTGGATGTCCCGAGACCCATGGGGACACAGTCTGACCACGCAGATGTCCTGGGATACAACAGGAAGTGGCAAAGGAGCCGTCATCCTCTTGGCCTGCAGGCCCACTCAGACTCAACAGGACAGTGGTTCTCAACCTTCCCAACACTGTGACCCTTTAATATAGTTCCTCATGTTGTGGTGATCCCCCAACCATAAAATTATTTTTGTTGCAGCTTCATTAACCGTGATTTTTGCAACTTAAGTTATGAATCATAGTGTAAATATCTGATATGCAGGATATCTGATATGGGACCCCTGTGAAAGGGTCGTTTGACCTCCCTGGGGTCGCGACCCACTGATTGAGAACCACTTGTTCTAGGAAGAAGCCAGAGGGGGGATCCTGCCCAGGGTCACTGGTGAGCCTAGGATCTAGGTGGGGAGGGAAGGAGATGGGAAGGAGAGGCAAAATGAGAAGGTACCCTAAGAGCAGGCTGTTTACCTTTGCTCTGGCTGGGCACATGAGGTCTAGAAGATCCCAGAGGTCCTTTGGACGGAGGCAGCCTGCTGAGCGAATGACCTCTGGCAGATCCTGGGAGCAGGTAATTGGTCAGCACCCAGCTTCCCACCCTTTTAGACAGTTTCATTTCCCATTACCTCAGGCCAAAGCCTGAAGAGAAGGGCAGACAAAGTATCCAGACTCTCAGGGACTCCCCAAAGAGCTCTAACTGCCCCTGAAGGCCTACAGGTTGTTCTGGCCAAAGTCTCACAGGCCCACGCTCACTCCCCACCTAACAGTTTAGCTCATCAGTCAGTCATTCAACAATCACTCCTAAACTTTCCAGTGAGCTGAGAGGCCCCAGGATGCTCTCCCAGAACCTCTCTTGCCTTATGCCTTGAGGTAGAGAGAGCTATCACGCTCAGTGTGTCTCAGAATCAGGCTAGTGTGTCATCTGGCCTCATGCATAGTTGGAGTACCTGGACAAGCTGACAGCTGTGTCCCGAGATCAACTGGGCCTTGACCCGGAAACGCTTGATGGAGAACATGTCTAGTGAGCCCTCCCAGGGTGGAGGGCTGGGTGGGACATTTTTGGGCCCAGCAGGCATCTGGAGCCTAGAAGGAGGGACAGGGCAGGGCCAGGCAGAGCCATTCATTAGGTGTCCCCAGCATCCCCTTCCTTTGCACAGCCAATCCTGCTTTCTCATTGCAGAGACCTGAGCACTGATCCAAGTACGGCATCGTGCAGGAGGGAACCAGGAGGCTGCATGAGTTCCATTTCACAGATAGAAAAACAGAGGCTCACAGACATGAGAAGACTTAAGGTCATAACAGAAGGGAGCTTTGTTAGAGCGCCAACTGGAGGCCTCTCCCCCCCATGCTCACCTCACCTGTCACTAGCATGGAACCCTGAAGGTTCCCAGTCCCATACCTGTCCTGTGGTTCCTTAGAAGGTGTCTCCCCAGCTGTGAGCATCTCTGGAGAGGACACAGGAGCTGGACTTGGAGCTTTCCAGATGACATTTTCCTCCTTGTTCGTGATGGCTCTGGAGAGGCCTGGCAGTTCAGTTGAGGATTTCCAGTCTGCAAAGAGCAGAAACAAGAACTGAAAACTGAGCAGGCAGAGACAGAAGACAGCCACAGCCTGACGACCAAGACTTGAGCCAGCTTCATCCCCAGGTGGCCTGCAGCACAGGCTCTCCCATTCTGCCTCCTTCGAACCGGGCTACCCACCCAGGTTGTGGCTGATGCCCACATGTGGCTCCAGCCAGCTACTACTGACGCCCTTCCTACCCACCCTTGCAGATGTGGCAGCTGGAGTCCCAGATGTGGTGCTGATGCTGATCTGTGGTGTCCTCCAGGGGGGTCGTCAGGGCCTGTGGGCTGTACTCTTGGGGCATCATGGGTTCCTGGAAAGCACGGGGGCAGAGAGGGACAGATGGCAATGGGGCCGGGGAGGTCAAGAGTCCTCTGTGGGTAGAGAGTCTCAGGAATGTGGTTTATTTTTCTAAATATGCTTCTTTTCTAATTTTATAATTATAATTTTTATAATTTTACTGGAAATTTGTAAAGAAAACTTGGGAAATTAAAAAAATCAAAAAATTGCCAGGTGGTGGTGGCGCATGCCTTTAATCCCAGCACTCAAGAGGCAGAGCCAGGTGGATCTCTGTGAGTTCGAGGCCAGCCTGGGCTACAGAGTGAGTTCCAGGAAAGGCACCAAAGCTACACAGAGAAACCCTGTCTCAAAAAAAAAAAAAAAACCCATAAAATTGTAACTTTAAAAACAACAACAACTGTTGAGTCGCTGGGTGCCCTTTGTCATAGTTTTTCTGTGCAGAGGGTCTGGGGGTCCTTTCTAGAATAGCTAGGGTCAAATATCCTTTGTACCCTCATTTTGCCCGTTAATTGCAATAAAGACATTTGCCCCCTTCTCTAGACCCTGTGGACAGACTATGAGGCAGACTGTCCCCTCCGTTGCTAGACATTTTCTGATCACCTCCAGCTGTCACAGAGCCCTGAAGGCATCCTCATACACAAAGTATTTTCCTAAATTTTGCAACCTTTCCTTAAGTCAAGTTCTGAGAAGCAGATGACAGAATCCGGAAGAACAAGCCTTTAACCATCTTTCCCCTCACATTAGAAATCCCTTCCAAGTACATATGCAGGCTGCGTTCGGAGGGTTCGGAGGGATCCTTGAAACGCTACCAGGTTCACATCTCCAGGACACTCCTGCCCACTACACTAAGCTAGGTCAACGGTTCAGGCTTCTGGAAGGCTGGAGCACGTACTGTGTCAGTAACGGCCATGTTCAAATGAGGTGCTGTTTGTAAGAGGAGCACACGGCAGATGTTCAATATGGGGCAGATTGCTCTTCTCTGTCACCTTCTCCTCTGCCATCTCCTCTCTTCCCTTCTCCTGACGCTCTTCTCTGTGTCTCCAGTCCCTCTCGAGTGCTGACATCCAGCCTCTTGAGAGAACGTGGCTCGGGGTGGGCTGGGGAGCAGCTGCGTCCCCTGAGGGCTCTTCTCTTGCACAGGCACTGATTCTTCTTGGCTTGGATGACAGGGGGGTGAGGGGGTGAGGGGTGGGGGGCCTGGAGTTTGTCTTATCACACCTGCTGTCATTTCCTACAGGGCCTAACACCCAGGGGGGCCTCAACCAATCTGTACTGAGGGAATGAACATAAGCCAAGGGACTTGCCTGCCCTCCACCCATCTCTTGACCAGAAACACACACAACCAGGTGACAACTGACCCAAGGAGACCCCCGACCAAGCCAGAGTGGCCTTCCGAGAGTGATGGATGTGGGGCAAGGGGAAGGCCCTGCTGGCCACAGGACATGGAGATGCCGGTTAGCCAAGCAGGGGCAGAGGAGCCACTATAACGATCAGGCTCTGGGCAAGACAGGGGCGCTCCGCTGCAGGATGGTACAGGATGTGCCAGGGAATGGAGCCGACCCATCAATGAGAGACTTAGATGTTGGGCCTTCTCCGGGTACAAGGGCGAGCTCAGGAGGTTCTCCGCCTGGACGGCCCAGGGTGTGGGACCATTCCCTGCCTGTGGCATCTCCAAGCAAATAAACCCACTAATAAAACAGGTCTCTCTGTCTTTCACATCTAGAAAAGCCAGTGCCCGAAGTCAGAATAGCTGGGGTTGGGGTGACCGAAATGACAAGCCTTAGTGCCACTCACGAAGTGTTCTGAACACGAAAGAAGGAAGCCCAGCCCCCAGGCCGACGACCACCACCTGTTCTCAGGCCTCGACCACGAACAGCCAGGATCACAGAGCCTGCTAAACCTTGAACATGGAGCCCATGGAGTGGGCAGTGACCTTGCTCAGGGCCCCACAGGAGTGGGATACCTGTGCCTAAGTCAGGTGGTCCCTTACCATCAGGTCCTCCAGGGTCAGCATCTGGTCTGAGTCCCGTGGGATCTCTACCTCGCCCTTGTGAGTCAGTTTGGAGGTGGGAAGTCTAGACAGCTCCTTCTGTTGTTGCTCAAGGATGTCCAGGCCCTACAGAGGCCAAGGCAGACTCAGCCAGGGCCTCCAAGCACCCAGTCACCTCCCTTCCCTCCCCCAAAGTTCCTCCCTTGGCCCCCCTTGTTTTCCAGCCTCTCTCTGCTCACTTAGAAAGTGAGCCCCCTCAGCCCTCCCCTCCAGGTTCCACTCACGGAAGCCTTGCCTCCTCTAGGAAGTGAGTGTTCCTGGACTTGGCCTTCACCCAAGTCAATTAGGCCTCTGGCTGCCCCACCCAACTCCACGGGGGGGGGGGGGGGGCTGTGGTGTCTGGAACAGGCTGAGTCCCAGATGGGCCATTAATAAAGATTTAAGGATTAGTTTGACTTTGGGCCACCACTTAGTGGCCCTAAGCCTCAGTTTATCTATTCTCTGGGGATTAAGAACACGGTATTAAACAGGACCGTATTAAACAGCACATGGAGAAGGCCCAGCCTAGTCCGAGGTTCATAGCAACCCCAGGCTGGCTGTCATTCTTCTTGCTGATCAATGTCACCTAAACTGGAGGCCTGCATCTCCTTTTCTAATGGTGCAGGAAGATAGGGGTCCTGCACCCCCACACCCAGGCAGAGGGGCTCCATGATGAGGACATGAACGCTATGCCTTGTACTCCAAAAGGCCCTCACTCGGTTCAGGCTCTGTGTTCATCACCTTGAAATTCTTCACATGTGGGCACGCATGTCAGTGGCTGGCTGGATGCATGTGCACGTGTGTACACATGCTCATGGAAACCCAAGATTGATCTTTGACGTGCTCCCTCAGGAGCCATCCACCTTACTTTGTGAGACAAGGTCTCTCACCAGGCGAGGCTTGCTAGCAAGCCCTAGGGGTCTGCCTATCTCCACCACCCCAGCCAGCACTGGGGTTACAAACGCATGCCACCATGCCAGACTTGGATGCTGGAGCTCGAACTTGGGGCTTCATGCGTATGTGGCCAGCACTCTACGTGCGTATGTGGCCAGCTCCCCCCGCACCCTGGAATTCTGAACGGCTGTTGCACAGAGGCTGCACTGACCTCTGAACTACACAGCTGTTCCCATCCTGTGACACCACCAGTACCTGGACAGAAACTTAGCTGAGAAACTGGAGTCACTGGCTGGACGTGGGCTATTAGCTCTCCCAGAAGAGCACTTCAGGACCCTCTCCTCCTCAGCACCTCAGCCCTGGACCAGTTCGGTCCACCTCTGACCACCAAACATTAGGCCAGCCTTCCCAAAAGCCCGCCCAATGTCACGCCTTCCCTGCTCCCAAGAGTTCCACGTAGGGCGAGGTCCACGGGCATGGGCAGGGTACAGGATGATTTGCCTGAGGAGGGTGGAGCTGGGGGACCCCTTTCTTCAAACCTGAGGAGGGATGGGAAGAAGAGCACTAGGAACTTCCTCAGGGAAGTCCTCTCACCCCCACACAGCCTAACTCCACAGAAAAACACGTGTGGCCTCTTTTCTTACCTTTGTCCTGGAAGACTGTCTCCCTCCAGCCTGCTTTCTGTTTTCTCCAGCTCCTCCTCAGTCCTGACTGTCCATCTGTCCTGCTTCCTCTGTTACTATCTTCCATTTCAGGGCCACCAGCCCCCCCCCCCCACACACACACACACACAGGCCCATCCACCTCGTGTGATTTGTCCCCACAGCTCACCCTTTTTGTCTCCTGGTCCCGCCAGCGGGACAGCTCCTTGGGGGCCAGCTGGATTGAGCTCATCTGTACCAGGTCGTGAGGGCTGACATCACAGCGAGCCACTTTGAGAAACAGGTCCTGGGGGGAAAGAATGCACCGTTTCGCCCTGGGAGCACCCACTTGAACCTGCTGTCTGCTCTGAGTGTCCCCAAGGGAGGGCTGGGCCGGCTGCACCTCCCCCAGCTCACAGAGTTCCGGGGGTCTCTCAGGTTGAAGAGCAGGCTGCGGTACTTGGTCTTGTAGCGGAGGCTGGTGTCCTGGGTCAGGTGGAAGAGGGCCGCCTCAATGCCCTCAGCAATGCCCGCTACCTCTTCTTCCCTCAGCAACAGGTCCGGAAGCTCCTGGACACTGTGAGGACAAGCCAGCCCTGAGCAGGGAAGCTGTCCACTCACTTAGCCTCAGAAGGAAATGCAGGGGTAGGGGACAGAGGCTGGGCTACCTCCATTCTGTCATGGGTGTTTCCCCATGGACCTGGTGACTCCCACCCCAGCTCTGTGAAGAAGAAATGGTGTATCTTCCATTTACACAGGGAGAGCTCAGAGTTCAAGGTTCACCCTAAGGCTACACAATGGACCAAGGGGCAATACAAGGGTCAAAGCCAGGCTCCTGGGTCCTGCCAGAGGAGCTGGGTCTGTGTGAAAAAGATCAGGCCTGAAGTTGGGGGACAAGGAATCAACTAGAGCAGTGAATCAAGCTGGGGTGGGGAAGTGAATCATCAACCCCCTGATATACTCCTGACTTGCTGTGTGGCCTTTGCCAACTCCTGCCTTCTCTGTGCTTGGTCTCACTATCTGTAAGCGAGGACCTTGGGCTCAGATCTTTGAGATCCTCCCAGCCCACACGCTCACTGCAACTGAAGCCATGTATTACAGACACCCAGGTTTACATTTCAGCTCACCACTGGCTGTGGGAGTCAGTGACCTCCCTGTACTAAATCTGTTTGGATTCTCTCTCCCTCCCCCCCCTCTCTCTCCTTCCATCTAAATGTGTTTAGATTCTCTCTCTCTCTCTCTCTCTCTCTCTCTCTCTCTCTCTCTCAAATGTGGTCTGGCCCAGAGCTACACAGGACAGCTGTCAGCACATCTGGGGGGTAGGGAGCAAAGCCTTACCGAGTCCACAGCACCTCCTGCATGGCACGGACCACGGTGGATCGCACTCCAACATCCAGAAGCATAGACTCCTGCTCACCTGGGGTAGAGGGAATGTGTCATGTGATCCCAGGGGACTTCAAGGAACATGAGGAGGGGCAGATTTGAGGGGGCTTGGATCCCTCCTTAAGGACCTAGGACCCCAGTTCCTTTGGAGGAGAACTTTGGGCTGATGGTGAGTGAAGAAAAGGATCCTAGCCGAAGCAGGAGCGGGATGAGAATCCTCCCCCAGGCTCTGTGGACCATCACCTGGGTCCTCAGTCCTCTCCTGAAGAGGCTTCTCAGTTTTCATGAGGTCACACTGTGGAGAGAGATGAGCAAGGTGAAGAGGACTACTCCAGCCAGAGCTACCTTGTGCCAGGAGCCATGCAGCCTCTACAGAGAGATCCCTAAGGAGCTCCGGGGTGAAGGAGGCATCTAAGAACACTCTATGGTCCCATATCCAATAGATGGCAGGGAACCCTGGTGCGGCGGGACATGTGGGTCAGTCAAGATCACAATAGAACCTTTCCAAACACAATGGAGGCCCATCCCCCTGAGCCCCCAAACTCCCACAGCTAGTAAGAAGAGCATCCACAAAGCCCAGGCCAGCAGCCAAGTGGGGCTAACCGACCTCTAAACACTGGTCTGTGTGACTTTAACCGAGTCACCCCATCCTGGGCCTCAGTGACATCATGTCGAAGGTACCCATGGAAGCAAGATTACCATCACTTGCACCTAGACAAGGAAGCTAGCTGTGTACCTGATAATTGGCGGGGTGAGAAGTCATGGGCCTTCTCTGCCTCTTGGCTGAGCTGACCTTCATCGAGTCCTCCAGAGTTTCAAGCTGTCTCCCTGGCTGGCTGTTGCTGAAGGCGCCCAGGAGCTGGATCACTGGCCCAGAGCAGATCTGCAGGGACAGAGCATGCTCTGTCCAAAGCAGTCCCTGCCTCGGCTTCTATTACTTATTGTCACTGGCCTCCACCAGCCAGACCTCCATAAAGACAGGGTCAGTACTATACCCCCAGTGTCCACAAAGACCTGGCACATAGTAGGGCTAAGTGTCTGCTGCCTGGCCATCTCTGGCCCAGAAACAAAGCCCCCTGTCTCCGTGCCCACTCTTTCCACTTCCCCTCTAACCTCCCAGGCCCTGCATAAACAGGTTACACTAGGACCCTTGTCACCCTCCTCCTGACCCTCCATCAGGAAGGACCTACCTGTCCTGACTCCACCTCCTCCTGCTCAAAGATCTCTCACGCCTCTTTCAGGAACTCTGAGAGGCTAAAGCAACCGCCACCCATGTGTTGTCCCTGGGAGAAACTTCCTCAAGGCTATTTAGAAGTGACGAGCAGTTTCAACATGTCTGACATATTGCTCCCTTTTTACCACTACTGCCAGGAAACTCGGTGCTTCTTTGGAGCCTAGGAGTTGTGCCTTTTCAGGATTGGTAGATAGAGGGTGAGGGGGTTGTTGTACAAGATACCCAGTGCTTTCTCCTTTTCTTGCTTCCTTTGGACTTTTCTCTCCTTTTAAAAGGTGCATTTTAAATCTTTTCAGTATGTTACAAATCACAGGAATTGTGTTGGAAGCAAGTGTGTGTGTCTGTGTGTGTCTGTGTGTCTGTGTGTAGCGGGGAGTTGGGCTGAAAGGTTGGAGAGAAACAGAAGTCTAAGCTTCAGCATCCCTGAGGTAAGGGGGTAGGGGGAGAGGGCTCAGAGCCTCTGCTGAGGAGGACCAGCCCACCCACATCCCAGAGCAAACAGAGATGAGCGGCGGCGATGAAGGACACCTACGTAGTACACGAGCTTCACTCCACAGGGCACTCTCATCTTCTCCTTGGAGAAAAAATAAAGGGGTACAGAGATTAGAATCCAGAGGACCCAGTAACCCAGCGCACCCCCAGAGAATTTACAGGAATGGTGTGCTGGCATTTGTAACAAAGACACTGGGCATAACCCAGTGTCTTCTAATGGGGGCATTGTTAATACTTTAGGACACATCCAGACTATAAATTCTGTGTGATCATTGAACAGGGGAGGGAGTCATTTAAAAATGACATTCTCCTGGGGGCCTGGAGGGCACACACGCCTTGCATGGGCTCATTGCTGTTCCAGACCATGAGGAGGTGTACATTATGTTACCACCTCACAGATGAGGAGACTGAGGCTTCAATCGGCTATAAAGAGTCCTGCGCTACTGACCTGCACAGTTAATGTTGGAACTTAATTCTTTCCCATTCCACACCCTAGCCCTACACTGTGGGGCTATGTGGAGCTGTGGAAGGATTCATGGAACGATATCATGATATGTTGTTGGGAGAAAAGGGGAAAAATAGGTTAGAAAACAGTGTCTGTTGCATAAGCCCATTTATGTAAATATATATTTATAGATGCAAAATAGATGTTATCTCTAGGGAATGAATTCCAGGGAGACTTTCACTCTCTACATGTGTACACTTGGGAATTGATGTTATTCAAAATGAGCACGTATTTCTTTCATAACCAGAAACATATTTTTTATTAAAAAGCAAGTGCAGAACAATATATGTAGCATGCTACCATTTGCGTTACAGAGAGAATGAATTTTTAAATGTGTATTTGCTTGACTACACATAAAATATATCTGGAAGTCTCTGCAGATCCTAATAGTCCTGGCTGCCGGCGGGAAAGGCACTGGGTGCTGGGAGAGAGAATCTACCCTTGGTTTCCTCTTCAAACCATGGGATGAATCAGCCTTTCGGGGGAAAAAAAAAAAAAAAGTAATTGAGAGGGAGGGAAAAAAAGGAAAACGGGGGAGGGGGGGGGGGGGGGGAGCAGGAGAGGTATCAGACCAGGCTTTCCTTCACAGTCGAAAGCCTTTTGGCTGGCTCTGGCCTCAGGGGTCCTTCCACCAGCCCCCAGAGGCTCAGTCTGTTGACGTAGCAGACAGAACACAGAACAGGATGAATGTATAATAGTTAGAGGGAGAAAAGAGTGAAGGAAAGATGAAAACAATCAGATTCAGCTGAGAACCAAACACAATTTCTGGAAATAAAAACATAATTAAAATAAAAAAACTCAGTGTATAGGTTTAATAGCACATTAGACACAGCTGAAGCCAATTAATGAGCTGGGAGATGGATTTCAAGAAATTATCCAGACTAGTCAGAGCACAGAGACTGTGGAGCAAAGTCAAGAAGATGCAAATGATAGGAGTGAGCAGGACTAATTAATCTAACTAATTAGGAGAGAGCAAAGAAAATTCGGTGGAAGCAACACTTGAAGGTACACAGCTAAGGATTTTTCCAGAACTGATGATAAAAGATAACAATTCACAGTTTTGAAAAGTTCTGTGGAGTTCAAACAGGAAAATTAAAGGAATCTCACACCTACAGACATCAATCCCCAGTAATAAGGGAATTCAAAAAGCATCAAGAGGGGGGCTGGGAAGGTGGTTCAGCAGCTCTTTCAGAGGACCTGAGTTCTGCTCCCAGCACCCACATCTAACGGCCCCCAAATGCCTGTGACTCCAGCTGCAAGGAGAGCTGATGCCCTCTTCTGACTTCCAAACGTTCTTGAGCATGCGCACACAATTTAAAAGCGGGGTGGGGGGGTGTAGGGGGGATGCTGGTGAGATTAAGAGTGAGATGGCTCATGGATTAAGAGTACTTAATGCTCTTGCAGAGGACTGGGGTTCAGTTCCCGGTACCCACATTAAGCAACTCAACAACCACCTGTAACTCCAGCTCCAGGGGACCTGACACCTTTCTGGCTCCACAGGCACCAGCGTTCATGGGGTAGTTAGACACATAAAGTGCACATACAGACACATAAATCTTTAAAAAAAATAAACAGATAACTGTAAAAACCAAAAAGAAAAAATAATGGCCAGCAAGAACATTAAAATGGTCCGCTACTGTGGAGAACGGTGTCGGCGCTCTGGACTCCCTCCTCCATCTTCAGGTCAGCATCGATACTGTCATTAACACATCTGACATAAGAGGAAACTGAGGCACAGAGATTAATTACCTAGTAAACCAGAGAGCTAACATTTAAACCCAACCAGTCTGATTCTAGAAGGCGCCACGTTCACCCATTCACTTAATGCCACCGTGCCTATGAAGGGGATGCACACTTAGCCAAGGCTGGCTCCCCAGTATCACTAAGGAAAAGCAGAAGACAGCAGGAAATTATTTTCAAAGTGCTCAAATAAAGCAATCATCCACAGTCCACTGTAGACCATGCAAAATCTTTCTTGAGCATAAAATGAGAAAAGGCACCGTAGAGAAAAACAGAAGTTGCTTTTCTGGATAATTGTATGTTACTCGGTAAACAAAATGTACTTAAGGCAAAATGAACCAAAAAGACCAAAAATTTTAAAACGCTAAAGGATGAACCTGAGTTGGAAGGAAAGACAAATTACCCCACATAGGAAAGACGAGCTGCAATGAGGAACTTTGAGCCAAGAAAAAGAAAAATATTGTGTTGAACCTAAACATTGTCTAGAATTACAATGATGGTGTGTAATTTGGGGGATTAAAAGCGTAAGAAAGGACCAATTTACTGGGTAAGAATAGTACACAAACTAGGAAGGCGCGTGCTTGGAATTAAAGCATCTCAAGGCCTTTCTACCACTCAGGGGAAGATGTATCCTTTGGTAAGTGAATTATTAGTGTTAAAATCCCCCGAGAGGGCCACTGAGAGGGTACAAGTAGGGCACAGTGAGATGGACAGAAAAGCTGCAGAGAAACCAGCAGCTGCAAGAATGCACTCGGGTATGGTAGCAGATGCCTGCAATCTCAGATGCTGAGGCAAGAGGTCAGCTTGGGCTATATAAAATCACGTCTCAAATGAAAAAAAGTAATACCAAAATGAATTAATATTTCAGACAACCACAAAAAAATCAGGTTTTTATTTTAGGGTTTGTTTTTTTGTTGTTGTTTTTGTTTTTGTTTTTTCGAGACAGGGTTTCTCTGTGTACTTTTGGCTTATGTTAGTTATTTATTTTAGTTATTTATTCACTTATTAGAAAAGATGTTTATTTGCTCCACTGCAAGGAGGAGGCAGGGCAGAAAAAGAATGAAAATCCAGGCAGGTAGTGGTGGCGCACGCCTTTAATCCCACATTCAGGAGGCAGAGGCAGGCAGTTCTCTGTGAGTTTGAGGTCAGCCTGGTCTACAGAGTTCCAGGACAGCCTAGGCTACATCCAGAGAAATCCTGTCTGGGAAAAAAAAAAAAAAAAGAAAAGAAAAGAAAAAGGAAAGAATGCCGGGCGGTGGTGGCGCACGCCTTTAATCCCAGCACTCAGGAGGCAGAGGCAGGCGGATCTCTGTGAGTTCGAGGCCAGCCTGGTCTCCAAAGCGAGTTCCAGGAAAGGCACAAAGCTACACAGAGAAACCCTGTCTCGAAAAACCAAAAAAAAAGAAAAAGGAAAGAAAGAGAGAAAAAGGAAGGAAGGAAGGAAGGAAGGAAGGAAGGAAGGAAGGAAGGAAGGAAGGAAGGAAGGAAGGTACGAAGGAAAAGGGGAAGGGAGGGAAGGGGAGGGGAGGGGAGGGGGGAAATCCAATTGAAGTGTAAGCGCTATTTCTAAAATACAATGATGAAAAAAGCCAAGAGACAAAATGGACTTGAGTGAGAATGTGAGAGCGGACATACGCCAAGCACGACAAAGTACTGGAGCGATATTAACAGCCAATAAGAGACTGCAGAGCCAGGATAATATAAACCAAAGACCTCACAACTCATCGATAAGCAGGTCCACCACAGAGCTACAGCTTGGAACTTACAAGCATCAAATAACACAATCTCAGAAGCCAGGAAGCGAACGTTGACAGAACTGTGGGAAAAAGACAATTTCACCATCACAACAAGCGTGTATCTCTGCATCCAGCAGACAAAACAACTGGTAAGAATGAAAAAAGATTTTATAAAACACACAACCAACCACTTTGCCCTACGTAGGTAACACCGCCCCTAACAACCACAGGGCACACATTCCTTTCAAATGCACACGTAACATACATCAACAGAACACTGCACAGCTGGGCCAAAAACCAAAGATTAGCAAATTTCAAAAGGTTGGTATTATTTATTTAATGAGTGTTTGCCTACATGTAAGGGAACCACGTGTGCACCTACTGCTTAAGATGGCCAGAAGACGGCACTGGATCTCCTGGAACTGGAGTTAACAGGTAGCCGTAAACTCCCAGGTGGGTGCTGGAAACTGAACTTGGATCCTCTGCGAGTGCAGCAAACACTTTTAACACTAAACCATCTGTGGTGGTTTGAATGAGAATAGCCCCATAGGGTCATATGTTTGAATACTTGGTCGCCAATTGGTGGAACTGTTTGGGAAGGATTAGAAGGTGTGGCCTTGTTGGAGGTGTGCCACTAGGGGCCAGGTTTGAGGTTTCAAAAGACTGTGGGATTCTGTGTGTCTTCCCCTCCTGGTTTCGGATCAGGTTGTGAACTCTCAACTGTTCCTTTGCTCCACCATCAATCCACTGTCCTGGATCTCACTCTGCAGACCAGGCTGGCCTCGAACTCAGAGATCCTCCTGCCTCTGCCTTCCAGGTGCTGGGATTAAAAGTATGCACCACCACTAGGTCCCATCATCAAATCTGAAGTCTCTAAAACCATAAACCAAATGCAACACTTTATTTTATAAGTTGCCTTGACCATGTTGCTTCCTCACAGCAATAGAAAAGTAATTAAAGGCTGGAGAAGGCTCAGCGGTTAAGAGCACTTCCAGCTCTTACAGAGGTCCCAGCATTCACATGACAGCTCACAACTGTCTGGAACACTCATTCAATGTTTAATGCTCTCTTCTGGGCTCTGAAGGCACTGCACACACATGGTACACCTACAAACTATGCAGGCAAAACATTCACACACACACACAAAATAAAAATAAATTTTTAAAAAAAATGAGGGAAGCCGGGCAGCGGTGGCGTGCACCTTTAATCCCAGCACTAAGGAGGCACAGCCAGGCGGATATTTGTGAGTTCGAGGCCAGTCTGGTCTACAGAGCGAGATCCAGGACAAGAGAATAAGGGAAAACTGGGACTCTGACTTCAACTGACACAAAGACAATTTGTAATAAAGTTATAAAATATTGAGGCTGATGAAAAGGCTAAAGTCTGTGGGTGCTGCAAAAGTGATATTTTAAAGGTTCACTTATAGCTTTAAATGACTTTATTGGAAAAAAGAGGAATTATGAACTAAGTGCCATTTTATGGTGTTATGAAATAATGTGCTGAAGAAAGACATTAGAAACAGAAAACAGAACAACAAAAGGAAACACGGACTCTCTGGAGAAAGCAGTTCCCTGGCCAGGATGATTACAGAAGAGGAGAATACAGCTGGACAGAGCTGGAATGAGCAAATATGAACACACAGCGGTTAAAAGCAAGACGCCATTGTGACATAAATACTCACGCCAATTTGCCAATGAATCTGTAAACGCAGATAACATGGACACATATCTAGAAAAAAATAACTCAACAAAAGTGACTCCGAGTTGGGGGCTGGAGAGAGAGCGGTTAAGAGCACTGACTGCTCTTCCAGAGGACTGGGGTTCAATTCCCAGCATCCACTTGGCAGCTAACAACTGTCTGTAACTCCAATATCTGATACCCTCACACATACATGTAGGCAAAACACCAATGCACATAAAATAAAAATAAATTTTTATTTATTAATTAATAGCATAATTAATATAACTGGGACACACAAGAGCCTAACTCACTCTTCCCAAATCACTGGGCAATGGAAAGCAATGGTAAGGTACTGCTAAAAATCTGTCCAAGTCACCATTAGTGTTAGTGATAAGTTGGGGATGTTTTAATTTTATTACATCTATTTATGTGGGGGGGGGCATGCTGCGGAGGTGATGGCAACTTGTGTGTGACCAACCTCCTTGCACCATTTGGACGTCAGGGATCAAACGCAGGAAAGCACCTTGACGGACTTCCTAAGCCACCTCATTGGCCCCCATAAGTTTGTGCCTTAAGTACCTCTTCTGAAGTTCATTTTCCTGTGATCAAGATGCTGGTGATGAGGCGACCTGACGCCCTAGCTAACAGCCCCTGGACTCTCGCTTGCTGCCTCGAGCAAACAGACTATTAGTCCAACAGGCAGCCTGACTGCCTCTTGTCAGTACCAGAATGTTCCACGAGCATCTTTAAAAAAAAAAAAAAAAAAAAAAAAGCTACAGCATGGTCTGGAGGGAGATCAGCAGGCAAGAGCACCAAATGCTCTTCCAGGGGACACAGGGATTTGATTTCAAGAGCCCACATGGTGGCTCACGACCACCTGTAACTTCAGTTCCAGGGGATCTGATGTTCTCTTCTGGCCCCTGTGGGCATCACACATGCGCATGGTGCACAGACATATATTCAAGCAAAACACCATACACATAAAAAATAAAAATGAATAAATCTTTAAAACAAACCAACTACAGGCTATGGCAGCTCACCGCCGAGGGCCTGAAGGCAAAGCCTCCATCAGACTCCAGCACCAGACTCCAGGCCCAGGGAACTCCAGACACCCTTCAACTATTTCCACGTAGGCCAGAAGGGAGCAATTTTCCCAGTGGGCTATCAGAAGAAGGAGGGTTGTGACTGGTGCTAAGAAAGGCTGGGATTGGCCCACACAAATGTTTGTGGTTGGTCCAAAACAGATAGCTGTGACTGGTCCTCCCAAAAGTTGTAATGATTGTGACTGGTGTTAAGAGGCTCACCTATGAGCATCCCAAAAAAGAAATGTTTATGATTGGTCCAAAACAAACAGCTGGGATCGGTCCAAACACCCTTTCTCAGGCTTTAGATTCTACGGAAGCAAGCCACTCAGCCCCAGAGAAATGGCTGGGAGACACTAGCCTGTGCTACCTCTCTGATGCTGGGGCATTAGACCCAATAAAGCCTTCTCTCCAATGCTCTTTTTGTGTCTAGCTTCGTGAGCACAGGCCAAGCTGGTAACACAAGGGAAGGTGTAGCAGAAACAGCAGCCGGCACCAACGGCCGCAGCCAGCACGCCAGGCTGCCTTAACCTCAGCAGCAGCCTGAACAATTCAAGAGCGATCAGTCCAGAAAGACAGGACAGTGGAGGCGAGAGACAAGAGAGGGTTGAGAGCCGAGGCTGAAGGGGGTAACAGACTGTCAAGACCCAGAGAAGAGTGACTAGAGGCCCCGGTTGCAGGCAGAATCCCATGAGGCAGTCAAGTTAAGCCTTAGGACCAAGGGCCTCAGACCCAAGGCTGAGAGATCTAACACTGGATGCTGGTGGTGTTAATGGCCAAGGAATCCTGCCTTCCTGGACCTACAGAACGGCTGGAACTCTGGTTGCTGCCAAAGGCTGAGGAATCTCAATACGTAGGCCTATCTGGAAGTCCCAAAGTCATTTGAAAGCAAGGGCCGATAAATCCCAACTTCTCAGGCCCATCCACGAACCATTACCTTCTAGGACAAAGAGTTTCAATACCTGAGGCCTATAGGAGAACCGCAGGGAGGAAGGTACCACTTGCTGTGACCCCCACCTGCCTACTGCCTCCCTTAATGCTACCAGAGACCAGCATCTGACCCACCATTTTCTTTTCCTTTTCTTTTCTTTTTTTTTTTTGTTGTTGTTGTTGTTGCTGTTGTTGTTGTTTAGTTTTTCAAGAGACCCACCATTCCTATCCGGATAGAAACAAAGCACAGCCAGTTAGCTGACTCTGTAACACAACTACAACCACAGGACACATCCAATCCACAGGGAGGAAGCATTTCTCCTGAAGAAAAATACCATTCTAAGGGGTGATTTTTGTTTGTTTTAAACCAATGCTCTATTCCCACAATGTTCCAAAACCGAATAATTCCAACCTCATAGAAATGAGTCCAGAAGACAACACAGCCCACAGATCAGTCATCTCAGGACAGTTAACTCATCAACTGAAGTGCAAAATTACAAGCAAATTATTAATAAGAACTCAGAAAATAGGAAACGCACACACACAAATACCCACCAGGACACCATCGAGTTGTACTTGTTTCAGTAAGGCAAGATAGACTTAACATTTAAAAACTCATTAACTCTCCCATATTAATAAATTAGGAGGTAAAAGTCATATGATTATCTCCCCAAACGCCCTGTGCATCCAGAATAATTAGCAATCTGGGAACAAAGGAAAGTTTCCCCAGCCTGCTAAGGGCATCAGTAGGAAAACACTTCAGACATGAAACCATGAACAATTTCATTTAAGACCCAGAACAAACCAAAGTCCCCGAGAGCAGCTTTCCCCGGACTTCTATAATGCAGCAGGTGAGAAAGGGGAAGGGATGGCACAAAGGACCGTAAAGGAAATGCCATAACTGTCATTTGTCCGCGTGGAACTGTCTCTGTAGAACACAGAAACAGCCAAACAGATAAATTATACGAATTAGTTAGAGTTCAGCAAGATTCCTACATACAAAATCAATAAGCAAAAATCAATCATGTTTTCTTTTTTTTTTTAATGCTAGCAACAGTCAAACATTGCAGTTTTTAAAGTTACCACATGAAAAGCATCAAAAGTATAAAGTCGTACAAGCAGACATTGTGGGTCCCTCTGATGGAAACACCACACCCCCACCTAGGGAGTGGCACAAGCCCCAGACAGCATCCAATTCTAACCCAACTTCTGATTCAAAGAGCATTCTGCGGGAACTACAGAGAATGGAAGAGGGGTGTCAGTCGACTGCAGCCTGACTGTACCGAGAGGCAGCAAGCGAAGACACTTCTGAGAGGCCTGTGAGGGGTCTCCCGGAGAAGATGAGCTACTCCAGAGGACCACCCTGATGTGAGCAGCACCATCCCATTGGCTGAGGGCCTAGAGGGAACCAAAGAGGAAGAGGAAGTCAGAGCAATGGTGACCCCTCCACTTCCTGGTGGGACCCTGCCCGTTCTGCTCCACCCTTGACCTCCCTGACGTGACAGAGGGAAAACCTCTGAAATCGCATGCCAAGATAAATCCTCTCTGGGGAGGTACTTCTCCAGAATTTTTCACAGCAACGGAAAAACACACACAAGGACCATGTTTAACTATGAAACAGGAATGCAATAAATTATAGAACAAACAACCTCATTTCTTCAGCTTATGAGAAAAAAAAAATCAAGAAACAGAGAGAGCCTGTGGATTAAAGGAGACATGAAAGACTTATCAACCACTTAAAATGCGCAGACTTTGTTTGGATTCAACATTAAAAGGCAAACTATAAAAATAAATCAGGAGCTGGGCATGGTGGTACACACCTTTATCCCAGCACTCAGGAGGCAGAGGCAGGTAGAGTATGAGTTTGAGGCCAGCCTGGTCTACACAGGGAGACCTTCTCTCAAAAATAACACACACACACACACACACACACACACACACACACACACACACACAAGAATTAGAGCTGGGGATGTCAATCAGTAGGTAGAATACTTACCTAGCATGCACAAAGCCCCAGGTTCCATCGCCAGCACCACAGAAACCGGACTCAGTAGTGCACTCCTAGAATCCCAGCACTTAGGAGCTTCAGGAGTTCAATGTCATCCTCACCTACATGTTGAGTTTCAGGACAGTCTGGGCTATTGCAGACCCTGTCTCAAAATGTTCTGTCTCATTATTGGCTCTATAATAAGCCCAAGGCCAATCTGAGATACATAAAACCATACCTAAAAATAATAATTATTATTAATTAAATAGAATAAATGAGCACCTGCTGGAAGTCTGGTACTGAATGAGTATTGAACTGTTAGTACCATTAAGGAATTGTTGCTAGCTTGAAGGTAAGGTGACATGTGGCTAGAGGTGGGTGAGAGCACGAAGGACTCAGAAATCATTTTCTGTCAAGGGTTACAGAAAAAACAGTGACAAAGATTGTGTCTCCTTGACCAAATTCTACGCAAGTCCCTTCGAGGGCTCTTCTAAACTGGGTCTCAAACTTATGTCTATAAGGACTTAGAAGCTCAAGACTACATCCCTAAGATGGCCCTAGACTTAAATCACCTGCCTGAGGAAACCCACGGGAGACCCTCAAGTTCACTGCTTGTTCCTGCCAACATCTGAAGGACCCAGCTCCTAGACTTGATATCTGTCATCTAGAAAAAAATTATTCTGCTGACATTTATACCAACCAACGCTTTGGGATTTTCACTTCCTAGACCAAGTCCCTGCCTGCCCCATCTGTATTCGTCATTCTTTAAAATGCACAGTTGCTTTTTTCACAGAAAGGAGCTAAGCTCAATGCATATTGTATACTTCCCTCTGCTGAACTAGACAAAAATCTGTCAGGCCGGGCGGTGGTGGTGCACGCCTTTACTCCCAGCACTCAGGAGGCAGAGGCAGGCGGATCTTTGTGAGTTCGAGGCCAGCCTGGTCTACAGAGCGAGATCCAGGAAAGGCTCAAAGCTACACAGAGAAACCCTGTCTCGAAAAACAAAAAACAAACAAACAAACAAAAAAAAACAACAAAAAAAAGAAGTGGATTTTCCTACTTCAAATTAAACAAAAATCTGTCGGTCACCTAACCAGCACCGAATTGTTTAAAAATATCTTTGACATTGGCTACATGATTGTCAAAACTGCTCAACTCTGACACTCCACCATGAACTCAGCCACAAGCAAGTTGTAAACATACAGCCATGTTTGCTTACATGCCAGGCGACATAGCCAATTCATGAACCAAAACACACCAGCCAGCACTTACAACCTATGTTTAGATGTATTGAGAATTTTCCATAATAAAAAGTTAGCTATAAATATTTTGTTTAGGAATAAATCTAGAAAAAAAGATGCATAATATTAAACAAGCGACAACTACTAAAAGACATTCCAGAAAATTCGAACAAGCACAGAGGTATACCACGTTCAAGGATCAAAGACTTGGTATTATGGAGATGTTATTCCTCCTCAAGCTGGCTGACAGTTCAATACAGCACCAGCTGAAGTCCAACAGGTTCAGGCTGTAAATGGACAGACGAGTTCTAATATGTATAATAAAGAGCCAACATAAACATAGCATAGGCAGGGGCAGCATGGGAAAACTAGAACTCCGATCCGACACACACACAGCAGCTCGTTCTGTGATGGTGCTCACACAGCATGTAAGCAAGGGAAGACAGGATCGGTCCGGAAGTGGTGTCAGAGCAGCTACATTTCCATACAAAGGCTGTACCTGGATCCCTAGTCCATGTCAGTCAAAAATCAATTGCAGATACATTGCCATGCTAAACAAAACGCAGTACATGCACACAGCAGCATGTTGTTCCTGTGTGTTCTGCAAAGTGAAGCAGCTCAGTCTCCAAGAAGAATGAGGTGTCTACTGTAATCAAATTCAGGGAAACCGAAACTAAAATGTGCCAGGCAATAAAAGGACACACCTTTAATCCCAGTGCTCAGGAGGCAGAGGCAAGCAGATCTCTGAGTTTGAGGCCAGTCTGGTCTACAGAGCATGTTCCAGGACAGCCTGGAATACAGAGAAACCCTGTCTCGGGAAAAAAAAAAAAGAAGAAGAAAAGAAGTAAAATACGGTTACCAGGGTCTGGAAGTAAACAGGAATGGGGAATTACTGCCTGATAGGTAGAGAGATTCAGTTGTGGAGAGAGAGAGAGAGAGAGAGAGAGAGAGAGAGAGTGTAAAGGTCCTGACAGCTATATAAATGTACTGAATGCCACTGGCCTGTGCTTAAAAAATTATTAAGACCAACATTTTATATTGTGTGTACTTTTGTTGTTGTTTTGTTTTTCAAGACTGGGTTTCTCTGTGTAGCCCTGGCTGTCCTGGAACTCACTATATATATACTATATAACTCACCCTGGCTGGCTTTGAACTCAAAAAGATGCATCCACCTGCCTCTGCCTCCTGAGTGCTGGGATTAAAGGCGTGCACCACCACCACCTGGCTGGTGAAAGAAATTCTTAAATTTTTTTGTGTGTGTGTGTAAAATATGAACAGCTGCCAAGTGGTGGTGGTGCATGCCTTTAATCCCAGCACTCAGGAGGCAGAGGCAGGCGGATCTCTGTGAGTTCGAGGCCAGCCTGGTCTACAAAGTGAGTTCCAGGAAAGGCACAAAGCTATACAGAGAAATTCTGTCTCCAAAAACAACAACAACAAAAAAAAAATTCTTTCACCAACAGATACTGTAAGAAAAACAAAATTGTGGACTGGAGAGACCTTGGCTCAGTGGTTAAGAGCACTTGCTATTCTTGCAAAGGACCTGAGTTCAGTTCCCAGCACCCACATGAGTCACATCCTACTGTAACTTTCCTGGGGTTTATGAAGCCAACTTCTGGCCTCCAAGGACACCCATTCTCGTGTGCACAAACCCACACACAGATACACACACATCCACAAAGTAACAAATAAACCTTTCTCTTTAACTTCTTTAAGGTTTCACTCTAGGAAAATATATTTGTAAAACATTAACTGAAAAGGAATAGTATCCAGAATATAGGAAGAATTCCTACAAGTTCATAAGAAGTTAACGACCACCAAAAAAAAAAAAAAAAGGCAAAAAAAACCCAAAACATACATTTTTTCAGACAAAATTTTAATAGGGATGGCTAAAGTAGATGAAAAGTTTCTTGTATTAGGAAATTAACATGAAGACAAAATCAAGACCACAGAGATGGACTAGCTATCTCTACTTCGGTAAAAATCAAAGGCTGATCACATTAAGTGCCAGTAAAGATATGAAATGAAGCCAGGCGGTGGTGGTTAATCCCAGCACTCGGGAGGCAGAGGCAGGCAGATTTTTGTGAGTTCGAGGCCAGCCTGGTCTACAGAGATCCAGGACAGCCAGGACTATTTCACAAAGAAATTCTGTCTCGAAAAACCAAATAAATAAATAAATAAATAAATAAATAAATAAATAAATAAATAAATAAATAAATAAATAAATAGATAAATAAAGATGTGAAGTGACTGGAACATGTCCACACTGCTGCAAAGGTGCACATTGCTTCAGTCACTCTGCTGTTACAGCACCCTGAACATGCCTGACCTCAGTCACTCTGGGGAGTACCTGGCACTGAAGATGTGTATACCCTATAGTGTAAAACTCAGACTCAGAAGATATTCTTGATCAACTATGCCAAAAGAACATACGCTAAACTGCACAGCATCTCCATGTGCAAAAGAAGAGGAAAGGGAAGGGAAGGGAAGGGAAGGGAAGGGAAGGGAAGGGAAGGGAAGGGAAGAAAAAAACCACTACAAAATCCCAAATGCTGTCAATAGAACTGTGGCATGTGCGTGCAGTGAGTACCTGCTGCCAGCATTTAGGATCTGCGAAATCTTGAGAAAGCTACTCAGTCTTTCTGTGCCTCAGTTTTCCCATGAGCAAAATGGGGATAATATCAGCATCTACCTCAGTGTTGATGTAAAGATCATGACCTCAAGACACATCAAGCTCTCTCTATCAACACTGATGCTGTAGGCTCCTTGGCTCCTGCCTCAGAAGGACTCCTCCTGACAGACACCTCTACACTTCCTCCAGACAACGCTGCCTGTGCGGGTCTTTCTCCCTCCTTCCCGACCCCACCTACCGCTCTGCCCTGTACCACTCCCAGATGCCCGCCTCGGTCTTCCGCACATGCCCTCTTCCCGGCATGTGCCTCCTACCTCCTCTGTGTGCTGAGCATCTATTTCCCTTGTCCAGACCCAGCTCTGACAGGCTGGTCCTCTGCCCTACTCTACCCTCTGGGCATCCATGGTCTTCTGAACTTCAGCTTTCTGATTACCCTGTCCATGCCATCCACTAGACTTCAAGATCCAGGTAGGAACACGCCCACCCCACTCCCCTCCCCCCATAGCCCCACTCTGTTCTAATCATTCTACAAATTACAATAAAACTCCTTATACAGCTGAACCCTTTATCCAGGCACCTCTCAACTTACACAGGTTCCACCCCTTGTGGCCCTGTAAGCTTGAGTGAGTCAATAATTTCCAAACGCCAGTTTTTTCTCTCGGCTGAATGGGGATGTTAACGTTGGCTTTTTGTGCTCTTGTGAGGGTTAAATGAGATGATATGTATGATAGAGCAAACAAATTCACAGTAAAAAGAGCTGCAGCTGGGGTGTGGCTTGGCCAGCAGAGTATTTGCCCAGCTTCCATGAAGCCTTAGGTTCGGCCCCCAGCACCTCACAAACCAGACTTGGTACACATGCCTACAATCCTAGCATGTAGGAAGTAGAAGCAGGAGGATTAGAAGTTCAAAGTCATCCTTGGCTCCACAGTGTATTTGAGGCCAGCCTGGGCTACATGAGACTCTGTGTCACAAACACACACAAAAAGCTGAGTTGAAAAGGGGAGAGAGAAATTGGTTGGTTGGTTGGTTCGTTCGTTTGCAGAACTGGGAATTGAATCCAGGGCCTTGTGCATGCTAGAGAAGTACTCTACCCCTACCCCTGAGCTACATTCCCAGACAAACAAGCTATTCTTAGGTCACCCACTGAGAACACTCTCTGCTCCCTCCCTGCCTCCTGACACTTGGCAGCTTCAGACTGCACCTTGAGCCAGGGTGTCTGGGTCAGGCCAGAGGAAGTATGGTGAGCATCCCAGGGGAAGAGGGCAAACCGCCAGAGCCACCCTCCCCACACCTCCTACCCCATTCCCAGAGCAGCTCCTGACCTCTCTGGATACTGCAGAGCTCCAGACAGAGAAGAGAATGGCGCCCTGACACCCTCCTCCCTGTCCCACCCCCTCCAAGAGTCTCAGTTTCAAGGAATACAACATGGCCAAGCTCTGCTATCAGAGCTCAGTGATCTTTGGGATGAGCGGATGCTCTCTATCTCACAGAGAAGGCAATTATAACTCGGGAAAATCTCTACCTGGAGTCTTTGTGTACTAAGAGCTTGACCTTGAACTCTTCCGTCTGCCCCTGCTTCCACCCAGGCAACCTCCAGGAAAAAGTTCTGGGTCCCCGAGGGGCTCTGGTAGATAACTAGCTGGGCTCTGCACCCAGGCTTGTCCACACCGCACTCAGCCTCGTCCTCAACCACCCACTGCCTGTCCCTGTCACAACCCAGCCCCAATTCTTCTCCTGCAGCTGGCACCAGTTTCCATGGCAACGGGTTGTTTGGGCAGCTGTGGGATGATAGGCTGTGCTGCAGTTATCAAGGATGGTGCTTGGAGTAGCACGCAGTTGTGGGCTGCATCCAGTCAGGCAGGAAACCTGGTCACACCGCTCCACTCCAACAAGCCCCCCCAAAAATGCTGCAGCCCCAGCAATCCCAATCCTAGCATCCCATCCAAGTACGTTATCTTAAGTGGGGGAGAAATCAAACATACCAGGAAGCTCCCCCCAGCATCCCTTACAACACAACAAAACTGCGTATTTCAGGAACATCCTGGAGCAGCTTCCCTGTCACAAGCACCGAATTAAATGCCAAATGTGTCATCGCACTGACTCCTCACCAGCACCCCACAAGGTATTATTAATACCCACGTCTTCCATATAAAAGAATGACATCCAGGAAGGTGAAGGCACTTGCTTGGGTCATCAGGCAAAGTGAGGCTGAGTGGCATCTCTCAGTACAGGGGCTAGGAACGAGAAAAGGAAGTCCCTGCCCAGCCTCTCATCTCAGTGCCCATGGCCGCGACAAACACAGCCACAGACGGCTCTGGTACAGGATCAGGAAAGGCAGAACTTCTGCAGAACAGTGTGCACCAACCTGGAAAGGCTCAGGTTCAAATAGTCCAGAGCCTAAAAACAACCATACCGTGCGGTGTGGGCTCCTATTCACACACAAAAAAGGTTATGGCCGTATCTGTATGTACAGACATTCACGAAAAGGAGCCTGAAGGGCACCAGCCTCAAAAGGTTCTCATTTCCCAACGACGGTGGTTAGTCTCAGAGGCATTCAAAGAAACTGCTTACTCTACTAAAGCATTAGGTATGAATTTTTTGTGTGTAGTATATGCACACATGTGTGTGTGTGCACGGGGATGAGCATCTGTACACGTGCAGAGGCCAGAGGAGGGTGCAGAACGTCCCCCTCTATTAACGCCCCCACCTTATTCCTGAGACAAGGTCTCCCACTGAACCTGGAGGTAAGCGGACAGTCTCCAGCAAGCTCCAGTGAGCCTCCTGCCCATCCCCACAGCACGCCCTACTCAGCTTCCCTGATCCCCCTCCCCCTCCCAAGTACTGGAATTATAGGTGTACTATAAAACTGCACCCTGTTTATCCAGTGCTCCCCAACGGTGAGCCTAGGGCTTTGTGCATGGTAGACAAGCACTCTGCCAACTGATCTAAATCTCATCCTAATTGTGAAATACTTTAAGTATCAAAAAGAAAAATAAAATGTGGTACAATTGTCACAGTTTTGGGTAAGATAAGACATAAGCATAGGAAAAAGATACATGAAAAGTCTGCTCCAGATGTCCACAGGAGGCAGCATGCAGGGTTTTCATCTCCTTTTTTTTTTTCTTTCTTTTTTTTTCTTTTTCTTTTTTTTTTTGTTTTGTTTTTTTTTGTTTTTTTGTTTTTTCGAGACAGGGTTTCTCTGTGTAGTATTGGCTGTCCTGGAACTTGCTCTGTAGACCAGGCTGGCGTCAAACTTAGAGATCCACCTGCCTCTGCCTCCTGAGTGCTGGGATTAGAGGTGTGTGCCACCACCACCTGGCTCCTCTTCATTTTTTAAAATATAAGGATGTATTCATATTTCTTTTGAAATTAAAGATGGATGGTTTGGGGCCTGGAGAGATGGTTCAGAGGTTAAGCCTGCTTGCTGCTCTTCCAGAGGACCTCAGTTCAGTTCCCAGCACCCATTTCAAGGTTCACAACCACCTGTAACTCGAGTTCCAGAATCCAGTGGCCTCTTCTGGCCTCCTTTGGCTCCTGCACTCATGTACACACACACCCTACACAGACACATATGCAAAGTAAATAATAAAATAAGTCTAAACACCGACAAAACAGATCAGTGGTTTTGAGTCAGGTGCAGTGATACGTGCCTACAATCCCACCACTTAGGAGGTGAAGGTTAGAGGGTCAGGAATTCAGGTCAGCCTTGGCTATATAGGGAGTTTGAGGCTAGCCTGGGCTACCTAAGACCTCAACCTACCACCTAAAATGCCAAAAATACAGATGCTTGCAAGAACAATGTCATAGTGTTGGGATGCGATTACCCTACAAATAGGGATAAACACACAGGCAGCTCGTTGCCTCCTGTCTCAATCTTAGTAATGAGCTATTTGACCCTGATCAGTCATTTTATCTCTTAAAGCCTCTGTGACCACATCAGTGCAATGGGTATATCATCAGTGTCTACCTCCAAGGTTGTTACAAAGACTGCAGATCAGGTACTCAGCACCCAGCACCCAGGATGTTAACACAGAAAATGTAGGGGCAGGCAGCACCTCAAGCTCACATGAGAACTACCTGGGCTTGTGACTCAGTTCTCATCTTCTTCCCTCCCTATGCTTCATATAATTGTATCAAAAACACCTAGCACATAATTCACACTCCATAATTGTAAAACAGCCAACTATGTGGGAAAAAATAAGTGCCATCTTTCACCCCTGGTTTATAGACATTAGACATGATTATTAACAAAATTAGTATCATAATTAAACAGACAATGAATACGAAGAGAAACTGTGAATAGAGGAAATATTTAACTACTGTCCATTACTGTGTGAGCCAGGGAAGTTAACTTCCCTGAGCCTCAGTTTCCCCATCTGGTAAAGTGGAGCTCATTCCACTTTACGGAATGCCCCCCCACCCCACCCCCGTCTTGAATGGCCCCCAAAGGGAGTGACATTATTAGGAGGTGTAGCCTTGTTGGAGGAAGTGTGTCACTCTGGGGCCCCCCCCACTTTGAGGTCTCTTTGGTCAAGCTTCCCTCAATGTGACAGCCAGTCAACTTCCTGTTGCCTGCAAGATGTAGCACTCTC
>CABHPQ010168886.1:0-14090 GCA_902168405.1 Peromyscus aztecus
GAAAAAATGTCTTTTTAACTTGTAGATTAAGTGAAGATGTCATGGGAGAAAGGTGGACACTAATTCTTACTAAGTTCCATGAGGCCACGAAGACAACACACTGTGATTGGTGTGATAAGAATAGACTCCCCTCCAGATAGAAAAGTGGTACAGCTTAAAAAATTGAGACTGCCTTAAAAAAGAGAGAGAGAGAAAGAGAGCGAGGCAGCGCAGAGGATCTAAGAGACGAGAGAAATTGACACATTTGTGGATGCTCTGTGACACAGCCTGTATTTAGCCCCTCTGCTGCCTTGTGCCAGTTGATTAAGGCTGGGAACATTTTCTCAAGTTGTGTGAGAGAAGTGCAGCTGTCGCGTTCAGGAACTTGAGCAAGGAACGTATGCTTCCTGCCAAGCTTTCACTGGGTACAAGCTCAAGGCTTCACAAAAACAGAATGGTTTGAAAAATGATTGGAAAGATTCATTCTCACTGACAGATGGAAAGTATCAGAGATTAGGAAAGTGTGTCTGTGTATGCATGCACATATGTGTAAATGTGTGTGAGTTCGCCCACACTCCCACACATGCATTTGCAAAGGGAGCTGTCAATAAAACTAAATTTTATTAAGCATGTTGAGGTCCTCTATTACCAATACTGTGTTTTCTCACAAACCAATTTTCTCTAATGAATAATAATTACGACCATTTCCTTACCATCTAAAATGTTTGAGGACAAGGATTTCCCTTTGTTTTGGCAAATATGTAATGTAAAAGTTTGTAAAACCTGTGTCAAATGTTTTTCAGATTTATTTTTATATGTGTGTATATGTATCCCTGTGTATACACTTGCACACACACACACACACACACACACACACACACACACACGCCACATGTGTATGGATGTCCATGGAGACCAAAAGAGTGATGAGTACTCTTCAACAGGAGCTATGAGCTGCCCTACATTGGTACTAGAAACTAAACTCATGCCTTCTGTAAGAGCAACAAGTACTGGTAACTTCTGAGCCATACATACATGCACTCACATACACATACATACAGGCATGTATGCACAGACATGCATGTGCATGCATGCTCACACACACATACATGCACACATACTCATGCACGTACCAGTTTGCCATCCTCCCATTATAAACTCATAAAATGCCACACATTAAAATAAGGAAGGTGGAACTTGTCAGTTCAAAAAGATACTTATGCATTTCCCATTTAAAATGAAATAAATAGCCAGGCGTTGGTGCACACCTTTAATCCCAGCACTCAGGAGGCAGAGCCAGGTGGATCTCTGTGAGTTTAAGGCCAGCCTGGTCTACAGAGAAAGATCCAGGACAGGCACCAAAACTACACAGAGAACTAAACAGAGGTTTTTCCCCCTCCTTGGTTTGCTATTCTTTGGATATTTTAACCTCACTTCTCATGGTGAGATAATTGGAATAGTCAAGGTAGCTATAGCCACAGTCAGAGCTGTATTCTGCCTGAATGCTGACCAGTAGCTGGATATATCACTGCCCCCTTTCCTGTTTGCATTGGAAGAAGCAGTAGATGAAGAATTCACAGGTCTGACATGACTACTATGATTAAGGACCCTTCTGAGGGAGAGTTTTCACTTTATTGAAAATTTAGAACTAAGTCAGAGAGCAGAATATTAGTGCTCCTGAAGTCAGAAACTACAAATACACATGTGATTTCATCATCTGTCATCCTTTGAATAATTTTTCTGGCAACCTGTTAGAGGTCAGAGCATTGGAGACCACATGGCAATGACAAGATGCAGCTCCTATTATCAGTCTCCAGAACTGCTAAAGGCTGCAATTGGGTGTGTTGATGTTTACAAGCACCATCCTTTTGCATAGGAAGTAATACATACCACCTCATAAGTGGGTTTAGAACTGTCACTTTGGCTTTTCAAAAGCTAATGAGAGGAAGAGGAAATTTATATGTCCTGTGAAGAAGACATATTTCAGATTCTAAAACTTGGACTTAATCCCACAACCCTAGGGCAAAGATATGGACAGGGAAATCATAGTGATTTATTGCTGTCAATGGTAGGTACATTCCTCTATCTCTCTCACCTCTGCAGCTGAAAGCTCCAGAGAGATTAGAAACAGCCAGACTCAAGTAGACTGAGAGTTGCCAAAACTCAAGGCAGTCTGTCAGTCTTCCATAGATTAAGATGCAGTAGGCTTCCCTTGTGATACCTCAAAAATACAGATGTTTAAACAGGACCTGAAAAGTACACCACTGATAGGCATGTTAACATAAAGGGGGGATCTCATGGATCTCCACCCCTAGACACAGAACTATAGTCACCCATGCAAAAAATTATTAACAGCAGTTTAAAAAAAATCCCTAAGATGTAAAAAAAAAAAAATACACAGTAAATAAAGAAATGGCCGAGATAGGGAGAAATGGTCTTACTCAGGAATGAATCCCACAACTGATTTTCCAATACCAAGAGGTCAGCTCTGAGATCATATACCTATATGTATCTCTGAACAGACTCAGCAGGAAATAGCACCCAAATAAAAACTAGACACAGTTTTCCAATCTAGTATTGGGGGCAGAGTTGGGCAGATCCCAAGAGCTCACAGAGCAGCTGGCCTAGCTGAAACAACAGGCCTCCTGTTTAGTGAGAGATCCTGTCTTGAGTCAATAAGGTGGAACAAGATAAAGGACATTTTCATAAAGGACTTATATGGATGAACCACACACACACAAATACCATACATACACACAACACACACACACACAAAACATACATAAAATAGAAGCCAAGATTAAACGTGAAATTACCAGGCTAGGTGTGCAGCTCAGTACTTGCCTAGCATACACAAGGCTCTGCTTTCAGCCCTTAGCCTTGAACAACAAAACAACACACTGAGATATAAAGATAATGAAAATCAAAAGTTAATAACTGAGATTAAAAAATAGAATTGTCTTATCAGTGACCCAGATGTTATCAGTTAGCAGAAAAGCCATTCTTGTTTCTTTAAATAGTTTAAGAATACAGACAAATAGTAGAATGCATAAATAAATAAAAATAATGGACCTCATGGAAACATAACGAAAAATTAAAAACTTTGTAAAGACTAAAACTAACAGCAATGCTGTAAGTCAAGAGAGTACTATGTTTATTTTGTTTTGTTTTTGGGTGATAGGGCAAGGAAGGGAGAAGGAAAGGCGATGTGTCCCAGACACAAGGTGGAGTTCAAACTGGGAATTCACTGAGCTTTACATATATGATACATACAATGGAGAATAACTAGGTATTATGAACTATAGTAAAGTATATAAATAAAATGATAGATGACATTTGATAAATGGTTGACAGCCACCACCACTCAGGAAAATCACTGATACCAATATGATCATTGCTCTCAAGGGATTGTGTGTCTAGAGCATGACTGTGTGTAGAAAACTTGTTATTGCTGCATCAGTACATAGAATTTGTCACTGTCATATGATCAGCTGACTCATCTCAATTAGAAAAGTAAAAATCAAAGTACCTTTTCAAGACATCATAGAAGATAGAAAACAAGGAAGAAAATCAAGGATGTTAACATCCTTTCAATACCCCTTGCTCTCTCTCAAATTCATGACTTCCTTTTTGTTAATTGTAACACACAAAGATGCACATGCACACACGCCACACACACACACACACACACAACACACACACACACACACACACACAAACACACACACACAAACACACCCATTTCTAAATAGATGAATGCAACCTATTCAGTTCTTATAATGTTATATGATCTCAGGGATGACCACTTAATATTAGATAACCAATTGGGGGTCCTTCTGTGGACAAGACCTCCTCCCGATCTCAGCATTTCCCAGTTGCCCATCGTTCTTTGCCTAGGGTTGAGGTCCTCCAAGTTTTTCTCCTTCTGTGTTAGCATGTCCAACACTATCTTCGTTCAGGCCTTTCTTAGGCCACTGTGTTCATGATAATTCATGGAGGTAGCCTTTCTGATATTTCTGGGAGACACAGTTTCGTAGCAAACTCCCTGTTCCTCTGGCTCTTACAGTCTTTCTGTTTCTCTTCCCGAAAATGATTTCTGAGCCCAGGTGTAGGACTAGTGTTATAGATATTTCAATTGAGAATACACAGCACATGTTATCTGTGTTACTGCATTTTGATTGGTTGTGGTTTTCTGCAACTGTTGGTCTCTTTCTGTTGCAAAGAGAAGTTTCTTTGATGAGGGTGGGAACTACACTTCTCTATGGGATAGGGATAAATACTTAGAATGCAGTTAGGAATTATACTGGTTTAGTAAAGTAGTGGTTATAGATTCCACCTCCATTGTGCATGTAACAAATAGTTAACAAGCTGGACTCCACTGACTAAAGATTTCTGCTTCACAAAATATGTCAAGATAGAAGATACGTTTTAGAGAACATTTACCCACAAGCTACGTCACGGAGGACAGCTCTCCAAAGTGTACAGTGAACTTTTAACACTCAACAATAAGACCAAACAACTTAATTTACAAATGGACACAAGACCTGCATAGGAACAGACACAGCACCAAATAATACAATCATATGATAAATAAGCAATTAAAGTTGCTTAACAACCTGTCATAAAGAAATAGTAAGTATAAAAAAAAAACTGTTATATAGCCATTTCTTTAGAACTGAAACATTTCCCCCATAGGAGTGAGAGATGCGCCTACAATGTACCAGGCCAAGAAAAGTCAGAGTGTTGTGAGATTTACAAGACTCCTCTCCAATATTATATATGCAGCAACAGTTGAATGGGAGAAAAGATTCTCCAGCCAGCTGACCAGTCAGTAAATTGCACATGGAGTTCCAGGATTGCTGCTTTCATGATCCCATAGGAAAGGGTGGGCTTCCAAGTGATGTGGCTGCCTGGTTCATCATGCTTCTGCAAGCACAATAAACACACTGGTTCACTAGGCTAGATTTGATAGAATTGTTTCCTTGCTCTGTTATTGATATGCTATTTATTTATGCATCACACAACAGTGAGACAATACTATAAACCTTTTAAAATAGCCAAATCCCAGACACTAACCACAGCAAGAATGTGAAATAAATTCTATTGCACTACTGTCATGAACACCAAATGATACAGCCACTTTGGAATTTCTCATATAACTAAACATATTCTTACTGTATTCTCTAGAATCTACTCAGATGAATTAGGATCATGTCTACACAGAAACCTGCACCTCAATGTTCATAGCTATCTTGTTCATGATTGCTGAAACTACGATGCTACTAAAGTGATCTTCTATAAAAGAATAGATAAATAATGTGGTAATCCAGACTGTGGGATATCATCCAGTGCTATAAAGAAATGAACTGCCAATCATAAAAAAAAATGGAAGAAACTTTACCTGTCACCTAGCAAAACAAATCCATCTAAAAGGATCACATACTGTATGTTTTCAACTTCATGGCATTGTACAAAATAGTGGTAGAAAGACAATTGGCTGTCAAATGTTAGTATGGATGGCTGGATGGCTAATTAGGAGGGATGACTACGGGAAGCACAGAGGATTCTTGGGGCAGTGAAACTATTAGAATTATAGCGGTAGGTTTATGCCATTATTCCACAGGATATGCAGGACTAAGAGTGTTCCTTAACGCAGACTCTAGGCTTTGATGATGTTAACACTTAGGTGTAGATTAGTTAATTATTACAAATAGACCACTATGACACATGAGGGTGATGATGGGAAAGCCTATGGGTGGGAATAATGGGGGAATATGTGGAAATCTCTGCTTTTCTGAACAATTTGTTTCTGAAAATTTGCATTTAAAACAACTAAAGGAGCCTTGCTTAAATGTGAGACAAATGCTCTTCAACGAACATGTAATAGAAGTGACTGAGATAAAGGAAGAGAATGAAAAGCCCAGAAAAATATTTGAGGAAATACTGGTTAAAACTATGGACTTGATGAAAAACATTAACCTACATGTCCAAGAAGATAAAAATTCTCCCACAGGATAATTGCAAAGAGATGCACACCCACTCACACAAAAGGAAGAGAGCCAAGGGTAAAACGAACATCTTGAAGACTGTAAGAGAAAAATGACTCATTATACACAAGTGACTCCAACAAGATTAACAGCTAACTTCTCATCAAAAAAAAAAAAAAAGAAAGAAAGAAAGAAAGAAAGAAAGAGAGAAAGAAAGAAAGAAAAGAAAAACAGAGACCAGAAGGTACTGAGTTGACATATACAACAATGAAAATATAAACTTTCAACAAAGAAATTTATATTTGGTAAAACTATCTTCCTTGAAAAGAAAACACAGTTAGTAGAGTCATTGTGGAAAATAAGTATGGGAGCTCAAAAATTAAAAATGAAACTAACATGATTAGCCCCAAATCACCACTAGATACACACCCAAAGGAAGTGTCATCTGTGTGAAGATACATTTGTGTGCCTATGTTTATGACGGCGGTCTTCACAAGAGCTGAGAAATGGAAATAACCAATCTGTCCACAAGTAGATGACTGGATAGAGAATGGCTGGTATCTACTACACATCTACTAAAACAACGAAATCCTATCACTTGAAATACTATAACTAGGTCAGGAAATCACTTTAATTAATGAACTAAGTCAAGCACAGGAAGGCAACACCATGTAATCTCCTTATACATGGACCTGAAATAAATGGGTGGTAGAACCATGGTGGTGTGAGATAAGGAGCAGCCCAGATGAGAGAGGCTGGTCAGTACATGATAAGCTATAGACTGAAGAGAAATTACTACTGTTCTTATGTGGAGTGACTACAGAAAAGGAAGTGATGTGTGTGTGTGTGTGTGTGACTAGAAATTGAAATTATATTGAAGTCTTGTGCATCCTAGACAAAGTCTCTATGACTGAGCTGTGATGATATTTTGTTTGTGCTCTAACAAATAAAGCTTGCCTGGAGATCAGAGTGGGGAGCTAACCACTAGAGGCCATGCAGTGATGGTACACACCCTTAATCCCAGCACTTGAGAGGTCATGCCTTTGAAGCCAGTACTTGGGAGAAAGAAACAGGATATGGCTGGGCAGAGAGAGTAAGTGAAAAGGTGTGGTGGAGACAGGATCTCAGCCCCTTTTCAGTCTGAGGATTCCTAGAGGTAAGAAGTCTCTCTGGTGGCTAGCTCCTTTACTTCTCTGATCTTCCAGAATCTACCCCTATATCTGACTCTGGGTTTTTATTATTAAGATCAATAAGAATTCACGCTCCACTGTGCTATGCCCAGTCAAATGAAGATACTGACTGTTTCTGCCTTAAAGATGTGATGAATGTTTGAGCTGCCGCTCTGCTTACCCTCACATGAGCATCATGTATATGAACTGAAGCATCATTAAGTACACACATATGTATGATTGTCATGGACTGGTTGAAAGTTTAAAAATAAACACAGTCTCAGATAGACTAAAAGATAAGTCACTGATGAGGGATTATCTTACAAAAAATATGGAAGGAAGCTCTTAAACATCAGAATGAAGTGATGCGTGATTGTAATCAAATGCACAGGATAAATCAGCAGGGTCTGGTGAGTGTAACTGTGCAGAGAATTAGTAACAACAATAGAACTTCCTACTTTTCCTTTTAAACCTTGAATGATTTTAAAAATAGTATATTGTATTGTTCTGTGTTGTTTGTCTTCCATAGACATGTGAGGTGCTTAGTAACATATTCTGAAGGAAGCAAGGGAGAGCAAGGTTGTCCTGGTGTAAATATTTATGGGAGGAAATGAAGACAGTCAGAGAGGATGGAAGGCTCATATCATAAGCTTTACGATGCTGGAGTTGTTCTTTTTTTTTTTTTTTACAGTTGTTTCTTAAAGGACTTATGACATGATAAATTTGACAACAATAGTATAATAAGTGGGAGAGGGCAATATATATAAGTATTATTTTTGTATATCACTGGGAATAAATATAAAACTGAAACCAACCATCACCCTTTAAGATGCATTCTGTATACATGGAGGAATCAATAGGAAAAATAACTCTGAAATATCAGTAGAATGGTTAAAGGAGTTAATGTGCTATATAAAAAATACCAGATGTACTGTGTCAGACGAAAGGAGTGAAAAAGATAGAAAAACGGAAGTACAGAGGCAAATGTAAATCAAGAGCAGAATCCAACAACTGAGTCAAATGATGAAGACTGTCAGGGTGTAGCTTTAAAAACAAGCACCAACAGGACACAGCAGGCATATTGGAACTCAAAGATACAGAGAGAAAATAACAGGACAGGGAAAGCAAATGCAAACAATAATCAGAGATGAAGGGACTAACAGACGGGGTGGCTAACATCATACAAATTAAATTATAAAACAAAATGTTTTCAACATAAAGTAGAAACTTTCAATAGAGTCAATTCATCAGTATTATTAATATTTACAAAGTTTTAAAAAATCATTTCAAATGAAGGAAACATAAGAACATCAGTAATAATATATAGAATCAGAAACTACATTAATAATTGAAGAATTAATACCCCAGTTACAATAATGAATAGAGAAACTAGCCATAACATGAATAAAGAAAAAGATAAAGTGAACATTATAAAAAAAAATCTCCCAGACACCTGTGCCCTGTTCCACTTAATAGTAGCAGAACACACTTTGCTTTACAGTACACATGGAACAGGGTCTGCTTAGACCATATGCTAGGCAAGAAAAAATCAAGCCTTACTAAATTTAAAAAGCTTGAAATCACAGAAAGCATATTTTCTGATTGCAATTTAATTTAATGGATGAAATTAGAAAGCAGTAGCTCATATCTGTGAAACAATACAAGCGTGTAGAAATTAAACACCATAACCAATGGACTAAAAAAGATAAAACAAATAAAATTTAAAAATAGCTGGAGATGAAAAGAAAACACATCAACAGATCAAACAAACAAACAAATGTGTGCTCACTTGCTGGTGGGGTGGAGTACACTCTTAATCACAGCACTGGAGAAACAGAAGCAAGCAGATCTTTGTGAATTCAAGGTCAATCTAGTCTACGTTGTGATTTCTAGATCAGCCAGGGCTGCACAGTGAAATCTTGACACCCCTGCACCACTACACTACCACAAAGAAAAAAAAAGACACCAGAAAATTTGTTTTTATAAAATCCTCTCTAAAGAAAGAAAAGTTGGGGGGTTGGGATATAGCTCAATTGGTATATAGCACATGCCTAACATTCACAGAGCATGGGTTTAGTATTCAGCATCAAATCAAACCTGGCTGAAGACACACATCTGTAGTCCCAGAAATTTGCAAGCAAAAGCAGAAGATCAGAAGTTCAAGGTCATCTTCAGCTACAAAATGAGTTTGAAGATACTGTTTAAAAAAAGAAGTATTCAAACATCAATAATCTAACTAGGAAGACCAACAAAAACCCAAAACATAGGCAGGAAAAAATGACTTGGGTGAAAATCAATATAAAAAGACAGTGAAATTCGAAGTTTTATTCTCTGAAGGACTAAAAAGCAAATTGATAAACTTCATCCAAAATGATGAAAGAAAAGAGAAACAATGCATTCTATAATACATAGAAACACAGCATGGTCAGTAGCCATAGAAGTTGAGTGGAAACAAAGCTACATTAAAGAGGTGAAATAATCACATACAAACCAAAAAAGAAAGTTGGCACAAAAATATATAAATTTGAATTTGTTCTATTTTCTTATAGCTTTCATTTTAAAGTATGTGAGATTTTTTTATAGTTATTAAATTCAAGAATTAAAGAGAAAATATGACTAACAAATAAAATTACACACACACACACACACACACACACACACACACATATACACACACAGAGTGAAAGAGAGCCACGGTTATGCTGTGACTAGAGTAACCAGCCACAAATCAGTTAACACATAAAATGGACCAGTCTGAAAGACAATTCCTAAAACTTATTTTAGTAAACTCAGAAATCTTAATCAACCTATAATATGTAAAAATATCAAATTAGTAATTTCAAACTTCCTAGAAAGGAAGAAACAAATGCTTATATGAGTTTAGTGGTAGATGCTAACATTGTTAAAAAAAATTGCCAAATCTTGAAAACCTGTTCCCAAACAGAACAGTAAGGAACATTTTCAAAATTGTTTAGTGAGGATGTACTAACCTTATATTGCAATTACAGAAAGATATCACTCCAAATTACAAATGATAGCCCCCAGAAGCATGGACAATAAAATATTTTTTAATTAGTAAACATACTCATCAACATTTAGAAAGGATTATAGATGTTATAAAATTTAAGAGCCAAAGATAGTATTTTATTTAATTAAAACAGTGTTTTCCAGACATGAGAAGGGCCATTGCACACATCAACTCACAGTGGCTATGACTGCATGCATATGACCTCCATGAGACCAAGCCAGCGTGGACTGGTGCTGGGGTATCTCAGAAAGTCTCACTCTTAGCCAAGAAGCCATAATGGCGTTTGATGGCTGCCTTCCAAAGGAGAGAATCAGTTTTCTTCTGAGGTACAGCCCTTGAGAGGCTACCTATGTCATGCTTCGGTACATGGTCCCTCACCTATAGAGATACTAACAACATTAAGTGGGCTCAGTGAGTTTTTACAAAAGCAAATATTGGCACTAGAGAGATGGGTCAGAAATGGATCAAGGGTTAAGAGTGAGTACTGCTCTTGCAGGGGATCTGAGTTCAATTCTTGTAGCTGAAGTTTTCCTGTGTCCCACCTGGTCCGTGGTCAGGACAAATCTCTCTCATCCACCAGTCCTGTAGTCACTTGGACCCAAGTAAACACACAGAAGTTTATATTAATTAAAACTGCTTGGCCATTAGCTCAGACCTACTACTGACTAGCTCTTGCAAATTCATCACTCATGTCTGGTAGCTCATAACCACCTATAACCCTAGTTCAGGAAGATCCAACACTTCTAGCCTCAATGGTCATCTGCATTCAAGTGCACACATCATATACACAAACAGACACATGATTAAAATAAAATAAAATCATTTCAAAACTAAAAAACAAAGCACACAGAGTTGGGAGGTAAAAGTAGTGGTGGTGGATGAAATAAATGGAGGAAATGGAATTGAAGATAGTTTCTGTTCAAAACACATTTATAGGCATATATTTAATTTTCAGACAAGAAATCTTAAATAAGTTCTGACCCAGAAAGGCAAGGTTGGTTTGACCTTTAAAAAAGTCAGTTAATGCTCTATAATAATGGATTGATGAACAAAAGTTATGTGATCATCTTATTAGATAACAGATAAAAATGTTTGACTCATGATTAAATTGTTCAACTACTAAGAATGTAAAAGGATATTTTCAGATTGCCTTAGGACACTGGAGAAAAAGAAATGCAAGGAAACTATGATATTTACTGTTAAAAGAATTAATGTGGGGGTTGGGGATTTACTGTTAAAAGAATTAATGTGGTAGAACGCTTGCCTAGCAAACACAAGGCCCTGGGTTTGGTCCTCAGCTCCAGAAAAAAAAAAAAAAGAATTAATGTGGTGATTCTTCCCCCACCTTCTACTTCAAAATAGCATATTAATTAGAATAAGTTAGTTATACATAGACAAATTAAAAGTGATTGTCATCTGTATTCAATAACATCCTGGAGGTTGGAGGTTCTAAATGGGCAAATTAGACAAGAAAAAGAAATAAATATGATCTGTTATGGAAAGTTAAAAATAAATTATCTGTTTCCAATGACATAACTATAAATGGAAATCCTTAGAAATCCATTGAAAAATCTATTAGAACTAAAAAACATGCTCTTCATCTTGATTTTATAATCAAAATCAATATAAAAGATCAATGGTATTGCTTTAAACTAGAAATGAAGTCACAAATAAATTTAAGAAAATAATCTATTTAGATATTTTAAAATACCTAAGAATAACAAATGAAGCAAAAGACTTAAACACCAAAACCAAAAAGACATGGTTGAAATTTTTAAGGAAGATAGAAATAAATGAAAATATATCTCATGTTCATGGATCATAAGTATAAACATAGACTTAATACTGTTAAAATGGCAATAATCCCCAACCTAATCAATAGGTTCTATGTAATCTCCATTGAATTCCATTAAGTTTGGAGTGGAAATTGATAAGCTGAACTTAAGAATTACTTGGAAGTACAAGAGACTGCTAATACTCAAAACCATGTTATAAACCAGGAGTGCTGAAAGACTCACATTTATCAATTCAAGAATTCATCATAAATCTCAGCAATCAGCAGGGTAGCTGATACTTAAGGATACACATGCAGATCAGCAAAACAGTATTGAGAATCTAACAGTAAAGTATTATACACATGGTTAATGAATTGCCTATGCTGATAAAAGTAGAACTCATTGGGGCAATATTTTCATCAATAGAGATGGAAAAACTGGACAATCATGTGCAAACAATAGGTACAAACCCTATGAACAATATATGCAAAAGTTAATTCAAATTGGAGGAAAGGATTAATTTAAAAGATAAAACTAATCCTTACAACCCTAGTGATGATTTCTTAGATACACCACCAACAGCACAAGCTACAAAAATGCACATAAATTGGGGACCACAACAATTTAAAAATGTATTCAGCAAATAACATAGTAAATTGATACCCAATCCATAGAATTAAAGGAAATATATGATAAAAGACTTATTAGGGCTGGAGAGATGGCTCAGAGGTTAAGAGCACTGGCTGTTCTTGCAGAGGTCCTGAGTTCAATTCCCAGCACCCACATGGTGGATCACAACCATCTGTAATGAGATCTGGTGCCCTCTGCTTGCATGCAGGCAGACATGCAGGCAGAACACCTTGTACATAATGAATAAATTAAAAAAAAAACAAAGCCGGGCGGTGGTGGCGCACGCCTTTAATCCCAGCACTCGGGAGGTAGAGGCAGGCAGATCTCTGTGAGTTCGAGGCCAGCCTGGTCTCCCAAGCGAGTTCCAGGAAAGGCGCAAAGCTACACAGAGAAACCCTGTCTCGAAAAACCAAAAAAAAAAGACTTATTACAAGAATATGTAAAGAATTTTTTAAAATTCAACAATATGAAATCCCAATGAACCACCTTTAAAATAAATATGTTTGCATAGATGGTATCGAAATAAGATGAATAAATCATCAAAAAGTATAGCAAACAATGCTCAAATTTTTGTTGTGAGAAAATGCAGATCAAAAGCTCAGTGAGATAACACTTGACCTATTTTAGGATGGCCGTAACTAAGAAGACAAGCCAAAACAAGTGACTGGAAGGATGTGGAATGATTAGTCTTCTTATATTTCTGTTCAAGGTATAAGGTGGCACAGTCATATTAGAGTAGATGGTGGGTTCCTAGGACTGGGGCAAGGTGGTGCCACATGTGTATTCAGAACCACTAGTACAAGGGGACTTATTTCAAAGGAGTTGAAAACATATTGTGAATAGATCTCAAGCTCTACTTCGAAAATGTACTAAGACAATACACAATTGAACTAATATACTTTAAAGCAACGAGCTGTACAGTAAGTTACATCTCAATTAAGAGCAAGAGAAAGTGGCAATGCTTTCTGGCCTAATTATGGAAGTTAATTTCCATCAAATTTACCTTATTCTATTGGTTGCAAGTAGTTCAGGTGATCCCGCCCACATTAAAGGGCAGAAGAATTCACCAGGGCCCAAATGTCCCTAGGCAAAGATCACTGTGGCTGTTATTCAAAGTTCACTTCCTACAAAAAAAAATTTCCTGTTGATCAGGAAAACATTGATAGTAGTCACTACCACCATTTCTACTGAATACTTTATTGGAGGCATTTCCAATCACAAATATTTTTAATTATTTGCAAGAAAATGTGCAAGAGATAACTATTAAGCAGAAACTCATTTTATTTCTACTTAAAGAAGAGTTTTAATATGAAATTTAAGCACATTTTAAGCAAGTAAAAGTAGTGTAATGTAGTTAAGAATCCACATGGATGAAATTACATGAAAAATACTGTGGACAAAATCTTTATTAAATTTTTATTAAGAAGTTTTGAGGTAGGCCTAAATAAATGAGCATTCTTTGTGCATAGATTAACAACATTTAAAGACTCCAAGTTCCACAGCCTTTGGTCATCAATCCTTT
>CABHPQ010168887.1:0-12093 GCA_902168405.1 Peromyscus aztecus
GGCTCAAGGCAGGGCCCCCTCCTGGCCTGCCTCTCCTCTGCTCAGTCCATCTTTCAGGAAGAAACCTGGGTGGGGTAGTAGATACGGAAGCCTACTCTAGAGAAAAGTGGAATGTCCCCGCATGCCTCAAGGTATAAGATAACACAGAAGTTCTAGAATGCAGTTGAAAGGACCTTTGTCCGGACAAAAACCAGCTGAAGATACTTTGGTGACTTCATTGAAGTCAGTTAATACCATAAGAAATACTTCAAAGCTAAAAGAGGAGGGGGGAGAAGAGGAGGAGGAAAAGAAGAAGGGAGGAGGAAGATGGAGGAGGAAGAGGGAGGAGGAGGAGGGGCTCTTTCTTTTGCTTCTACTCCTTATGATGTATGTAGTCACACAGTGTCAAGAAACCTTCCCACCCCCATGGTGGAGTTGCCCTATCTGAGCTTAGCCAGGCAGACGGCTGTGCGGTGTCTTCTCTTTGGACCCAGAGTAGAACGTGAACTCTGCAGACTAGGGTACTGCCCAAGGCTGCCTTCAACAGGACTCGGCGGAGGATGGGGTTTTGTTCCTGTGATGCCTCCTGCAACCGGAAGTCACCCGAGACATGCATGCTTGTGTCTGTGTCTAGGATTTGGGTTCTGAAAAGTTTTTGCAAGTATAGATGTATTTGTTTCTTTTCTGTTGTGACAACCCTCCCCCCCCCCCCTGGAACAGTTTAGGGAGCATTACGTAGCTTGTGCTTACAAAGGACTAAGAGAAAACCATGGCGGTAAGGCCAATCAGCAAGCAGCAGGGACGGTGGCCGGAGAGGGAAGGGGAGAGAGAGCAGAGAGAACTGGAAGTAGCATGGGCTATGTAGTCTCAAAGCCTGCTTCTAGTGACAGACTTCCTCCAGCACGGCCCTACCTCCTAAACTACCACAAAGGGCACCACGACTGTACGTTCAAATGACTGAGCCTCTGTGGGACATTCATCATTCAAACTCCCACAATAGGCCCAGTGGATTATCTGATATCCATGTTTTAGTTGGTTAATTAAGACAAATAGTTCTTTAACATAAAACTCCTGGGACAGCAATTCGGATCACATGGCTGGGATGGCTTCAGGCTTGTTATCAATTTGGCTGGGCCCACCTTGGTCCACATATCAGGACCTCAAGGGGCAATAGTCCGTCTGAAGAAGCTCCTGGTGGCTCTGAAACTCAGGTTAAAAGAAAAAAAAAAGCGTTGCTGTACTTTGTCATCCACCTTCTGCAACACCAAGACCTAACAGGTTGCTAGCTTCCAGGAAGTCTGATGACCAGGTTATTGTGAGGCCCAATCAAGGACTCATGGACAACAGGAACAGAAGCAGCTGTGGGTGTTGGCTCGGACCTCCAGCTCACTCTGGGAAGCCCCATTTTTCTCTCTCTCCAAGTCCAGCCCTTAGAGAATCTCCAATAAAGAAAAGCCACCAAAGACCAGTTCTGCATTCTTAGCAGTAGCTCCGCCCCTGAAGTTGCCAGCGCCCCAAGTCCCCGCCCAAGCGTACCATACTTGGGCACAAAACAGCTTGTGGCGGACACATCGTCACCCCCCCTCCACACACACACATAAGACTACAGGGTATTTAAGCTCCCTCCTTTAGATCTGCCATGTGATTTCTTTCCTGCCCCTCCCCTGCCGGGATCTCTGGGGGCTGGAGGAGTCACCCGGGAGTCGCTTTGCTCAAACAAACCTGTTCTTTTGCTTTTTCAATTCAGCTTGATCTGGCTTACTGCGTCAGTGGAGAAACCTATTATCGGGTATTAGTTGGTGAGGGCCGCCGAGTGTACATCCAGAGGAGAAACCACTACTCACAATTTGGCAATAGAATAGGACACACTTATTATGAGATGAATGGCCTTTGTAAAAAGAGATCAGCAGCAGATCATGAGCACCCTGTGAGTTCATCACATGGATGGATATGTTACTTCCCAGAGGGGCTGCCATGTAACTGAAGTGGTGCGTGGGAACAGAGCTATGGTAACTGGGAGCACTTCGGATTTCCCCACAGGTAAGCAGCTCACAGCGGCATAGGGCCGAATGCTCCCTGGCTTAGGTAGAGACTGAGCTTCCTTGTAAATGTCTGAAAGGAAACTGCATTTCCTTTAGGTCTCATTTTTGGGACTCAGACCAAATTTTTTTTTTTTAATTCTGACTAAAATGGCTTAAACCAGGAGTGTTTAACCAATACCTACGTTTACATACCTATTTATGTCAGAGGAATTAAAAACAAAATATAGTAATTCTTAAGAAAGTTTCCAAATTCATGGAATTTCATAGTAAGCTGGGGCTCATCATCACAATAATAGTACCTTTAGATACTTTGTAAGCATCCACAAAAACTTGTAAGTTGGTGTCTTTCATGGGAAACATCTTGAAATGCCCGCAAACTGACAAAGTGAATGAAAAAAAAAAAAAAGAAAAGAAATAAAAAAGGAGGACCTGTCTGCTCCTAGATACGGCAGAGGAGAAAGTTTATTGTAGATACAAGGGAGAGCATAGTCAGAGGGAGGGACATTTGGGAGAGTCATGAAGAGAGGGGGGAGGGGAGAGCCAGGAGACCAGGAGACAAGGGGCCAGGAGGGTAAAGGGTAGACAAAAGGTCCGGGCAAACAAAATGGCTGGGTTATATGGGAAGGGCAGCCCAGCCCCTGGGCTGGAGAAGTTCAGGGTAGTGGGGGCAGGGTATGCTAGCCATGCCCTGTAACCGGTAGGGACTGAGGAATGCTGGGAGATCCTGGCGGACAGAGCCACGTTGATAACGTTCAATCAGCACCTCAGCCATTTGTCCCAGGTTTGAGGCCTAACAAGAAGCTAGCTTTAAAATAATTATAAAAATACTTTGTATAATTGTAAAATAAATATAAAAATAGACATTTAGATTTTTTTTATTCCCTTAAATAAAGGAATTAAAAAAAAAAAAGAGGTGAGAGGTAAAAAGTAGAAATCCACAGCCGCACTGAAGTCTCACTAGTGACACGGATCTGGTGATAGCAGACTCTGGCTTGGCGGGTACAAACAGCCAAGGTCGTCTGAGGCAAGACAGCTTTGATTTTTCTAAAGCGAAGCCACGGAGGCCTGCTCCAAGAGCCCCCCTCCTTCAGTCAGCGGCCTGTGCGTCGTCTAGGGAAGGTAGGTCAGTCGGTTCACAAAGTTGAACGGAATGCAGTTATTCCTAAGACCTTTGATCCCCGGGCTCTCCAGAGAGGTCTCGGAAAGGAAAGGGGGAAGGCTGACTGGGAGGGAAGAAGGAAGAAGGGAGAGAGGAAAGCAGACAGGGAAGGGACTAAGGGAGTCTTTCTGAGTGAACCGCAACTCTGACAAAGGCAAAGCAACATTCAGAAGTCGGTATCTGAGGAACTGCAGGGTGGGGGCCCCCCTGCAACCTGCTGTTTTCGTATCTAAGCAGACTGCAAGCATTTGGGGTGGGGGTTCCTGTTTGGTCGCAGGCTTTGATGTGGTCAGATGGCCTGTAAAGGATCGCTGGTCTGTATAAACACAGGTTCTGGGAGGAGGGGTGGGAATCAGCTCCTTCAGAAGGGGAGTCAAAGCCGAGTGTGTCCTGACCAAGAGGCTCACCCCGGGCCCGTGCCCCGACGGCTGTGTCTTTGATTTTTCGATAGGAGCTTCCGTGACGACTTCGTTTCTCTTGTATTTTACGACTGAGGGTGTCGCTCCGTGGTGAAGTGCTTGCCTGGCACGCGCTAGGTCTCCGGGGCACAGGACAAAAGCAAAGCAAAATGAACAACCCCTTTCTCGGTCCTGAGCCGAGGACCTGCCTCGGAGGGGAACCCCTGCTCACCGTTTACAGTGCGGCTCATTTCTGAGCGGCCCTTTCCAAGGCAGTGGCTGAGTGTGGGAGACTCTGGACGGCTCTCACCCAGCCCCTTCAGGACTGTGCTGAGATGAGGGAACCTACGTGTAAGATCAGGCTGTAGACAAGCCTGTATGGCATTTTCTCTGTGATTGATGGGGGAGGGCCCAGCCCATGGTGGGTGGAGCCATCCCTGGGCTGGTGGTCCTAGGTGCTATAAGAAAGCAGGCTGAGCAAGCCATGGGGAGCAAGCCAGTAAGCAGCACCCCTCCGTGGTCCCTTCATCAACTTCTGCCTCTAGGTTCCCGCCCTGTTTGAGTTCCTGTCCTGACTCCCTTCAGTGATGGACAGTGATGTGGACATATAAGTCAAACCCTTTCCTCCTCAAGTTGCTTTGATCACGGTGTTTCGTCACAGCAATAGTCACCCTAACCAAGGCAAGGGGTGACCCTCCCCCAATTTCATTCCCTTCTGAATTCCTACTGGATAACCGTGTAAAGTATAGAAATCAGAGGGAGGAAGTGGGAGAGGGGGGAGGGAGAGAGAGAAGGGAGGGAGGGAGGGAGAGGAGGAGAGAGAACAAATATGGGACGTTATATCTGCAGATTGGAATGTTTTGAAATTATACACCTATAATATCAACCTACAAAAGGGCTCTGTATCCCAACAGCTGTCTAAGTCATTCCTAATGATACTAACAATACTGCTGGTGGTTAAAATCTAGGAAACACCTCTCAAGAAAGTTCTTTGCAATATCTCTGTGGTGGTCAGAGACAACTCCATGCTCCCAAATTAAAGGGAATAGTCATCGGACATGCTAACTACAAATACATTAGGTCCCTATTGTATTGGTGACAATGTCTTAGGAAAAATCATGAATATAGGAGTGAAAGCAACTTCAGTGTGCCCCAGGGGGCTGCAGGGCCACCATGGAAGGGCCACTATTTTTAGTTAGGTTCCTATTTATTGTCTTTATCTTACCTGCCCAGGCTTCACTAAGATTTCCTATGGAGTTTAGTCATGTGTTCCAGAGTGTGAAAATGAACAGACCCCAGGGGAAGAGATTAATATCATGCTTGGTACTGGGCAGACTCTTGTAGCCAGCTGGGGTGGGGGGAGCCACGTAGGGTGAGGCTCCAGTGGCCTCCTGGAGTCTGTAACCTGAACTAAAGGCTTGCAGTAGCTAGAGCTCCATGGTCCTGGTGGGTGCTCTGCCCTGGCCTGGGGCCTCACTCACTGGAGAGGCCTCAGTGTGGATGGAAGAAACAGTTTACCTTTCTCTGATTCATCCTGAGTTGCAAACAGGGAAAAAGTCAGTGCTAGATCAAGCTCTGGCCACTGAGGCTGAGTATCCCAGGTGCCAGGTATCCATGTGGTCTCTGATCTGTGGCTGAGGAGCACATGACTCCCACAGGGAAGACAAGGAGTTAGTTCTAGATGCAGCTAGCTCAAGGCAGCCAGAAACAGGCAGAGAGATCTGGACTTCCCTACTCCCCCTGCACAGCTCCCCGAGACAGCCTTTTTGTTCAAACATAGCGCTGCAGATAGGATCTGCACACATGGCCTTGCTCCCTCTCAAGCTGCTACTGCTAGATCAGAATTATCTGTCCTCAGGAGGACTGTCTCCTCTCCCTCAGACTGAAGCATTAAGGCACACAGATGTCCTCACTTACTCCCAAGAACACGCGGTTGCCTTTGTTTTCCTATAGAATCTGCCTTTGGCATAGAGGTCTCAGTCATGAATGCAGCAAGGCCTGGTGGCTTCTTTCCCTAGAGTTCTGTGTTTGTGTTATTTTCACGATAAATAATTTTTGAGAACTGCAGGGGCATATGAAGTGCACTGAATAATCAGAACCAACATTAAAGTACAGTTGTTTTTTTTTTTTTTAATTCAAAAGAAACCAAAACCACTTTTCTAGTTTGAAAATCATACTCCATGGCTTCCAGGTCTTTTATCTCTGTGCCAACAGCACCAGTCCCCCCCCCCCTCCATGGGTTTCCTCTGTCTTACAATAGTTACTCTTCCCCTCTCCTTTTTTTTTTACCCAGCAAGTGTCCCCAGAGCAAGGTCAACGTCAGTGGAGCATTTAGGTGAGCAGAGTGGTGATGTGACAGTTTCCTGTACATTGACCCATGGCTGTGATGGTGTCACCTGCTTGGACCAAAGATATTTGCAGAAGTAGTCTCTCTCTCTCTCTCTCTCTCTCTCTCTCTCTCTCTCTCTCCCTCTCTTTTTGTCTCTCTCTCTTTCTCTCTCTGTCTATGGGATGGGATGATTGGGCTCCAGACACACCACTCCCAAACATGACTGCAGAAACCCGGAATGTGTATCCCCCAATTGCATGCTCTGTTTTTACTGGAACAAGTCACATCACTTGTGATTTGGGAAGGTTTCTCTTGGACATGGAAAGTCAACATTGGCTCCAGGGGTCTTATAGGTCCCTCTTAAGCATCTTAGTGACATAGAAATGCTGGATTTGTTTCTATGGCTTTTCTTGCTGTACTGCTTGGGAAGTTGTGCGTGCTGCTACCAGCAGGGCAGTGTGACCTACAGAGAGCACCAACCCATGTCACTGTTGTCCAGCTGGCCTTCAAGACTCATACAGGGAACTGCATGGGCACTCCTGGCTGTTTGAAGCCGTCACAAGAGGCCTGCTGCCCACTTGGACTATTAACTTTGCCATTTTACGTCCCCAAACCTGCAGTTCCAGATACCAATGCACTCTCCTCTGAGTGTGCGACGAGGAGAAGTGCTCTCAAGGACACTTTGGCCTGGAAGGTGCCTACAAGGCTTCTTGTCCTGTTTATCTAGTTATGCTTTACAAGAACATGTTAAGATGCAGAAGGTCCTTCAGGATGTAAGTGCCCCAGACTCACTATTTCCATAGACTCTTATCCTGGCAATGTGCTCTGGGGCAGCAGGACTTTATCTCAATTCAGTGATCACAGCTGAATGCAACATTTCATGACCTTATAGCATCCCAGGGAGATGCTATAAGCCCAAGTGCTCAGCTCCAACAAGGGACCTGGGTGAGACATGAGGCAATAGAGGCACACGGACATTTGACACAACACCCAATAGTACTTTTGACATCCAGGAAACCCCAGAACAGTGTTACACAATGGGGTGGGGGGAGTTCTTTTTCACATGGCTAATTTCTTCTGTGTCTTTGTAGTGCAGGGGATTGACCCTAGGGCTTCATACATGCTAGGTAAGTGTGCTACCTCTGAGCCAAATCTATCAGATCTTGGTGTGGTTCTTTGATGGAGTCTACAATACTTTCCATGGTGAATTCAAGATCTGTCTCCCCCAAAAACAGCTAAGGTTACAGCCTGCAGGGCAAGGAATGGCAGACCCCAGTATTCAAGGTCATTATTTAAACTCAAGCAGAAAAAGCATCCCTCACCCTGGCCCTCATGTAATGAATGCTTCTGTTTGTCCAAGTCTTACAATACCATGAACACAGTCCTCTTTCAAATAACTCAGCCCTTTTCCATTGCACAGGAACCTTAGGTAATCTGTCCTGGCCACATGGACTTGTGTCTTAACTAGAAATGAACACTGGGCCACTGTGGATGCCCTGCTTGCATCTTACTGTAGCTCTTCAGGAGGCTGCCATGTACTTTCAGCAGCCCCTGGTCTGGTAGGCTATATGCTGCGGAGTTCAGCAGCTTCCTGCCTCTTTAGCCTCCAAGCGGGCATTCCTGGAGGTGGTGTAGCATCTACTGCTGGATTCCACCCTCATGCCTCTGGTCTCACCAGCCTCCTCTGTGGAGACACTGGCAATCACATTGCCCAAAGGATGATACTCAATAATCTCATCCCAAACCAACTTGACCACATCTGTGGAATCCCTGAAACTATGTATTCCTAGATTCCAGACTCCAAATGCAGATATCCTGGGATCATCATTCTCTCTACATCATTTCATTTTTTTTTCTGCTGGATTTTTCTGTCATTTTCTTGATGGTTTGCAGGAACTATTTAAACACCGTCTTGGTTGTTTGCAATAATATAAGCACCCCACCCCAGCTCTGTAAAGGCTTATGAACACATGCAACTTCTACTGTATGGAAATTATTGGTGCTAATATGAGGTCCCCAGAGAAAATCCACACCTCTAAAAATATACGAGCCTTGTAGCATGAATCTTAAAGAGTCTTATTAATAAAATCAAACCTGAGGCCAGTTATTGGGGTGAATGCTGGAAGATCAGAGAAGCAGAACAAGCCACAGCTACCTTACCTTGCCAGTTCCTCAACTGGTCCTGTTTCCTCAGACTGGAAGACTCTGAGTCCTCATCCAGAATGAATCTCAGCTGAACTGCTGCTAGAAGCCTGAAAGCTTAACCAGCCATATGCTTCTAGTTTCTAGTCCTCACACCTTATATATCTTTCTGCTTTCTGACATCACTCCCTGGGATTAATGGTTTGCTTTCTGGGATTAAAGGCATGAGTCACCATGCTTGGCTGTATCCTTGAACACATGGATTTCTGCCTCTGGAATGCTAGGATTAAAGGCCAGACTGGTACCGTCTTGCCTGGAAGGAGTTCTTTGTCAGACTGTTACTTCTGTCCTCCAGCCTTCTCATTGCATTTATGTACACCATGTTGGGTTTTTTTTTTTTTTTTAAGCTGAACTCAGTGTTAGGAACAGGCAGAGACATTTCTACTTCTTCTTCTCACTGGTGGAAATCCTAGGAGTCGTTTTCTTGCGGCATAATCATCCATTTCTTCAGAAAAGGCCCTTTGCTATTGAGAATGCTTTGAATTCCATTGACAGTTGATTTTCAAAATAAAGATTTTTCTTTTTACTTTGTTGTGGTTCCAAGGCTCAGACCCAGAGCTTCCACCTGCTAACTGCATACCCCACCACTGAGCCACACCCCCAACCTACTTCTTTTTCCTTCCTGTATACTATAATCTTGATCACAGGTTGGCTTTTTCCTAGGAAGCAACTTTAGAAATGTTCCTGGTTTTTCTCCTGTGCTCCGTGATTTCAGTTTAAATTCATGAGATAAGGGTTTTTTGTTTTTGTTTTTTTTTTCTCCCTGCATACTCTGATTTGTAAGGAAGGTTGGTACTGACAGTCACACAAGGGATACCATGGCAGCCACCCTGGAGCTGAGCTGCACTTAGTGACTGCAGAACCCCGCTCTGTCCTTAGCACAAGACCTCATCCAGCAAATAATCAATAGATGCTGACGGACCTGAGTTCATGAATCTGTTTGACTGGAGTCTCTTCTCACATCTGTGAGGTTGGCAGGTTGGACCGCTGCCATTTCCATTCTCCAGAAGAGCTGGTGAGTGAGGAAAAGCTGACGCTGTCATCAAACATCAGAGTTCAGGGACTGGGTTAAGACCAACCCCAACCATCTCGACAGGAAGAAGATCCAAATATGTCACCCCCCAAACTTGCCTCTTTGGCATATTGATGACTTTGATTTAAAAGAAAGTGAGAACCAGTCAATGTTGAACAAATTCTACTTCTGCCTCTCTTGCCTTCAGTAAAGTACATGGTTTCCCTTTGATCACATGTATAAAAGAAGTTTCACCAACAAATGCATCCAGCCAGGAAGAGAGTGGCTTCCAGACAACCTGCATCATCCGAGAGAGTTCATCTTGAGGCATAGGCGTCCCTGACCTTCTCCGTAGTACTGGAGCATTCAAACTCCAGAGACCTGAACCTCCATGCTGTGTGTAGACTAAAATGCTTTTCTCCTATTACTACATCGTGTTAAAATGAATTCATAGACCAGCGTAAGAACCTAGAGTGGTTAGAGGAAGCGGTTTTCCTTCCACCTTGATCCCACATTTCCCTTTTAGTACCATCTTGACTGTTTTGTCCAGTGCTTAAATTGGAAGAAAGTAACTGCCTAAGGCTTTGTGTGGCTGGCCAGATGTACAGCCTTGCCGACTCAGGATGAAGCCCCCCTTCTCCGCTGTACCGCCGCTGAAGGGAGAGCTAGACGTCATGTGAAAAACAAGGGTCCAGACTGCTTTGTGACAGCAAGGTGCCAGACTTCAAGGCTCATGCCACCACCTGAAGTATCGTGGCTTCTCTTCGGTCTGTGCCTGGCTGGTTTGCTGTACAATTAAGTTCATTTAAACACAGGGCTCCATGGCCAAAATGCCACTGTGGAAACCACTGAGCCAGCTCAACCTCTTTATTTTCGTTGTTGCTCCCTTGGGGAATGTGCTTTACTATAGGTCATAGAGCAAATGGCTTGTTAGAGCTGCCAAGGCCAGGTCAAGCGGCATTATATCATCACCCAGACTCCAGCAGCTCCCCAAGACCGAAGATCCAGACACAGTCCTCTCGGCTCTCACGTGGGCACTTTGCCTCCTTCCACTCTGAATGTTTCCCACCCCACCTAACACTGTGTCTGCTGCCAAAGGTCACCCGTTCAATCTGTCTGTAGCCAGAGCCCCACAGCCATGAAAATTACAGTTTTTGAAAGCCCAGAATGGCATCTGCAGAGTACATGTTGAACCTCTGAAGTCGATGGAGTCACTTAGGGAAATCAAAGGACGGGAAAAACTCAACGCAAGAAATAAAAGACAGCTTTTGACCAGCCCTCTCACTGTACCCCAAACAATTTTAAACAGCAACAATAGAAAAACATTTAACTCCCAGAGTTCTAACTCTTAGAAGAAAAGACAATGCCTGGGATACTGTTTCATACAGAGCAACGAGCAGCGGGGAACCATGTAGGCTCTCTCTAGCCCTAGACACACCCTCAAAGAAATTTAAGATCATTTTTATTCTGATCGACGATTTGATCCTGGACCCCTTTCTCTAGGACAGTTTGAACAACTGAACTGAGGCTTCTCGTATCTCCGAACATCTGCCTCAAAACAGCAAGAGACACGTGAGTTTGTCTAACATCTGCTCTCACTTTAGTGTTGTTCCTTGGAGAACGTGAACTGGTATCTACGTCATAGCAGAAATGCCATCCTTATATGTTCCCAGTCACTAACAATTTAAAAACTCTTATTGTTAACCAAGAACGTTCACTGGAGAGACTATATTTTCCCCCAAGTACAGTTATACTGAGAGAGAGAGAGTGAGAGAGAGAGCAATATTAACATTTTTTTTCAAATGAGTACAGTCCCCAGACACAAAGCGGGCAATCAAGTTTCACACATTTGGGAGCATCTCAGGAGTTGTGTACCCTCTGCAATGACAGCCGTGGTGGTGGTGGTGGGGGCACTCTTACAATCATGGTGTCTCCCCATCAGATAATTTTTTTTTGGGGGGGTGTTTTGAGACAGGGTGTCTCTGTGTAGTTTTGGTGCCTGTCCTGGATCTCACTCTGTAGATCAGGCTGGCCTCGAACTCACAGAGATTCCCCTGGCTCTGCCTCCCAAATGCTGGAATTAAAGGTGTGTGCCACTGCCCAACTAGATAACTTTTTTTTTTTTTTAAAATGAAGACTCATATCCTCATTGCAAAAAAATACTAAAATTCCATAAGATACACAGAAGAAAATAGGAAACAATCCATTATCAGAAGTAACCATTTGAATGTATTTTTTTCCAGTATCTAAACATACAACTGAGGTCAGTCCCCCTATAGTTCTGTTTACTGCATTTGAAAATGAATGGGCTTTTGGGCTGGGGGTGTAGCTCAGCTGCTAGAGTGCTTGTCTAGCATTCATGAAACTCTGGCTTTCCACAGGATACCGGGGAAATAATTTGTTTTAAAACAACAAGCTTTAGAGGTATAGAGTGCTGATCTAGCATATGCAAAGGGCTGGTATTGACCCCCATCAGTGGAAAACACACACAGATACACACAGACACACACACACACACACACACCATCTTTTAGAACAGGCCTCTAGTAAAACACAACAATTTTTAAAAGTCAAAGTGTTCTATATGTATTGAATGTGTCTATTTTTTCCTGATGCTGAATCTTGAAGGGATTTTTCTTGTATTACCGGGACAACCTGGAATAGCTCCTGGAGGTAAAACCAATAACAATGTGGATTTCTATGGTTCTCCATACAGCCCTCAAGCTGACTTGCATTGAACAACCGGAAATTTGTCAGTTACATTGTAAAGTCGAATTTCTCAGCATAGTCCAGGGCCATTTCTGCTCTACAAACTGATGCTCTGGGGTAAGCTGTCTATGATTCTTCATGTCTACCTGTCTGTAGTTGATTATTCATATCTACCTGTCTGTAGTTGATTCTTCATGTCTATCTGTCTGTAGTTGGTTCTTCAAGTCTACCTGTCTGTAGTTGATTCTTCAAGTCTACCTGTC
>CABHPQ010168887.1:17503-49822 GCA_902168405.1 Peromyscus aztecus
GAGAGAGGAGAGAGGAGAGAGGAGAGAGGAGAGAGGAGAGAGGAGAGCACTCGGGAGGCAGAGCCAGGCAGATCTCTGAGTTTGAGGTCAGCCTGGGCTACAGAGTGAGTTCCAGGGAAGGCTCCAAAGCTACACAGAGAAACCCTGTCCGGAAAAAAAAAATGAGGTACAGTGCAGCTCTTGGAGATCCCAGTCAGGTCTCAGAATGGATACCAGGACGTCAGTAGAGCAGAGCAGGATGGTTCAAGTGGCTGGAGGCCTAGGCCCTTATCCATGTTGGTTGGCTGGTCGATCAGGAGCCCTGATCTCTGCCTGGACTTGGCACATGGGAACTGTTCCCTTAAAAGCAAGAACACCTTTCAGACCATAGGACAGGCTCTTGTTTCCAGTATTACCCCAAACACATGCACACCTCTCCTGGGAGGATGTGGGAACAAGCAGGGTATATGGTTATGGAACCTGTGGCAGGCAATTAAAAGAAGTGGATCTGGTGGGCGGCTGGGCTAGAGCCTGTCAGTACTGTGAACGTCAATGTCCCTTTGCTTAAAAGTGTTATAGTAATTTGAATGCAGGAGAGGACATTATGTGCCATGAATGCCCATGGTCTTCTGGGGTGAGGCAGGTGGGAAGGAAAGATTCAGTGATGTCAGGTAAGCAGTGTCTTCCTGCACGTGGAGCAAATATTGAACTTTACCGGAAGCTGTGTAGTGTATAAGGAGGCATGGTTGACTTTGAGACAGTTGCTGATAAAGACCTTGGAGGCCAAGAAGCATGGATTCTTTTCTTCTCATAGCCATTCTCTACATAATCTCTCCCTTTGCTGTTTGAAAGTGAATTCTCTCCAAAATGCCCAAGTCAAATACCCACCAGCACAGAACTGTTCAAGTTCTGCCTTCAGTGAAGAGAGGCAGGGCTGGTTGTGCATCAAGGTATCTATCTACACAAGGTGAGTCAAGAGTCAAAGACTTGTGGTTGCTTTAAGCCATCCTGGGGGGCATGGGGGTGGGCGGGTGTCAGTGGGTGTCACTCCTGGGAACCAGGAACCTAAGGTCAGTTCCCTTCCTTGACACCATGGAAGGTTCACTGTGACTCCTAGGGTGTTTTGTAGTCTGACTCTTGTGTTCTGGAGTTCCGACTCCAGGGTAGGTTGACCTCAGGCGAAGACAGCAAATGGTAAGGGCAGAGGAGGCCTCAGAGCTGGTAAGATTTGAGTATCTTCACCTTCCAGCTTAGAGTATCATTGCAGTTTGGCACCATATTATCAATTTCAAGCTAGGTTTGTGCTGGAGTCTTCCGTTTGTGAAATGCAACTTTGCAGTAATTTGAATTATCATGTTGCCCAGGTGGATGCCACTTCAAGAGCTGAATGCCAGATCTGCACATGGGTGAGATATGTTGACCCAACTTTCTGGGCTCTAGGCCGTTTCTGAATTTCCTCCATCTCCTGTCTTCAGTGACCTTACTGGGAGTCCAATGGAGACATGTGTAATTAAGTGGGAGATACTTCAATTCTTCTTCCAAGTGTTTGGCATTATCTGTTTAAAATGATAGCTATTATCAAAAATTATCATAACCCATTTACTTTCTAGCAGGTGCTTAATTAAAACCTCCCTAAACTCTTACGATATTTAGCTAGGTGAAGTCCATGCTGACTCAAATTAGTTTTAGCATTTTACAAGCCAGAATGATTTGAGCAGAACAGCATTTCAAATGCTCTAATTAAAAAGGAGAAAAAAAAAACTCGAATTCTTTTTCCTACCTGCAATAACCTTATGTATTCAGGATAATTCTCCCCAAACTAGAAAGAAGATTCTTATTAAGAGTAACAAGAAGAGACCTGGAAAAGCTTCCTGGCTCACAAAGATTAAGATTTTTTTCTAAATTGACATTTAACAAAATACAGACAAGAAACCAGTTTTAGGTAGAGCTTTTTCATACCAAGATATGAACAGCGTGTGATGGCTTATAGGTGTGCTGCTAACAGTACTACAGGAAATACATTAAGTCGCCGAATTATCTCTTAAGAACTTTTTGTCAGCACCAAATGAATGAGATTCTCTAGAGGTTACAAGAACAGGGCCTGGCTCCAAACACTCTGCTGTGCTGGGAAAACACGGTGTTCCTCTGCCAAAGCTTAACCAGGAAGGAAGGCAGCAGAGTGTCTCAGACCCTCCCAACAGCTTCAGTGATCCCTAGAGTTGCCCATTTGGTCCTCTCCAGTTATGGTGGTTTGAATGAGAATGGCCCCCATAGACTCCTGTATTTGAATACTTGGTACCCAGTTGGTGGAACTGTTTGGGAAGGACCAGGAGGGTGTGGCATTGTGGGAAGAGGTGTGTCACTAGGGGTGGAACTAGAGTTTTCAAAGGGCTTGAGCCATCCAGAGTTTCTCTCTGCCTCTTACTTGTGGATCAAGATGTGAGCTCTCAGTCACTGCTCTAGCTTCATGCCTGTCTGCTGCCATGCTCCCTGTCATGATGGTCACAGATTCTAACCCTCAGAAACTAAACCAATAAACGTTTTCTTCCATGAGGTGCCTTGGTCATGGAGTCTTAACCCAGCAGTAGAAAAGTGACGAAGACATACACGTTAGGCTATTACAATCCCCACATTTTGAGTGGGAACCGAAGCTCAGGTAGCTGTCTGGACAGACGGGCTATTTATAGCAGGCCTAGTGTGCACATGGGGTGGAGGCTTCCATGCCACACGCCCTCTGAGGGAGCAGTGCACTTATTATTGGTCTTGATGGGTAGAAGGTTTTCCAATTCCCAAGGCACCCTAACTCTAAAAGTTTTCACATTCAACCTGGGGTGATTTCACAACCACTAGTTATGACCACACTTTTGATAGCAAAGATGTGTGGTTACAAGCAAACACACTAAACCACATCCTTTATAGACTCAGAGTAACACACTTGGGGGGCTGTCAAGTCAGGAGTCTGAACCGCATGGAGACTTGGGATTGAGATGTCATCCACACCTGCTGCCCACAAGAAGCCTAAGTGAGCATGCCTCCTTCTCAGCGGATTTCTATTAACAAGCTGTTCTACCTTAGGGCTAGCTTATTTTTCCAGTCACAAGAAGGAACTAAGAAAGGTACTACCTGATCAGTTTGCCCCCAAATTTCTTTAGTCCTGGAGAAATGGTTCAGCTTCTAAAGGTTACACTTAACCACCAAAATGTCAAAAATTACTTTTTCTCCATCAATGAAAAATCTAGAATCCTCCTTTCCTCCTGGAACGACATAAACAGTACTAACTCCAACAGTTGCTTTATCTTATGCTATTTTGAATAATGTACCTACTGATGAGCTTCAGTGTGACATTTTAACACAGGCATAGCCACGGATCAAATCCAGACACTTTCTACCCACTCCTGTCCCCTTCCTGTCTTAGCCACATTTCTCATTGCTGGGACAAACTGCCTGCCAGAAACAACTTGGGGGGAAATTTTGGCTCATATACCCTGCCTCTGTACCAGTCTGTCTCATTCAACATCACCGCAGCCCCCAAGGAACTCTGTTTCTGGAGGGGGCTGTATAAGAATGGACATGATCTGATTTGACTTGACAAGAATGAAGCCATGTTTTAGGGGGAAAGGATAAGAAGCTAAGTGGCTTGTCCTGTCTCAAAGGAGACATGGGTGCTAAATGGAATTGCTGTGGACAAGTGGAAAGATGTTAGCACCAGGACCTGAGCTCTGTCAGAATCCAGCAGACGACATCTTACAGAGGCCAGTCTTCCTTAGCTGCTACGCTGGCATGTGGCCTCTGGACTAGGAGGCCTTCCTTGTTTACTGGGGATGTTCGATCGGCATCACTGATAACATGGCTGCACCATGGGGCACACGATCAAGAGACTGTCATGCGCTAGGGGCCTCAAGTAAAATACTCTCCAACTAGATGTCCCATCAGGAGTTGTTGGGTAGGCGGGCCTAGGAAATGAACTACAGCACAGTTCCGGGCAACCTTAGCTTACCAGAGACCAGATCAATAGATCAGCCTGAGGCCCTCATGGGGACTCTGGGGCTTGGAGGGACCGAGGACCAAAGTCCAATGAGAACACCGTGACTGCCATGCAGGGAAGAGGTAAGAGAGGGGAAGAGCCAGGGAAGAGGGAAAGAGGAGCAAAGTGTGGTGCATCCAGTCAAAACGGGAGCAGTTTGAGGTTGTTGTGTGGCCGAGGGGTAAATATCTGGTGCTGGCGACATGAACCTAGAAAGGGGAGGCCCGCAGACAAAAGCCGCTGAACAGAGCCCGATTCTTTCCCATCTGCCCTCTTTTCTCAGCCTTTCCCAGAGCTTAGGTCTGAACTGTCTCCCCAGAGCATCGTGGCTGAACTCTGAGCCTCAAGAAGCTGAGAGAGGATGTCTATGAGAGTCAAAAAGGAAACAGGACCCCAGTCTGACAATCACAGGAGTGGAATCTAATGCAGCCGTGCACAATCCTGTGAGTCTTTTCAGGACCCCCAAGCAGAGTATCTAGTCTAACTGCAACCACACCTGACCTGTAGACGCTGTGGGGTGCAAAACAGTGTTGTCTAAAACGGGATATTTCTGGTTATTTATTAGGAAGCAGAAGAGAAATTGTAACACTACACTGTTTAAAGGCTCTGGGCGGGGGGAGGATGTAAAGACCCCTTGGAACTGCAAAGGACTCTGGCTGAAGTACACATGGGCATGCTCCACGAATGTGTTTGGAGAAAGAGAAATGCATTTGTCAGGGTTTCAGAATACATTGTCCTGGAAGGAGAAGACATACTCAGGGTTAGAGGGCAATTCAGAATGGATCAAGTGGTACTAGTGTGTGTGGGCTCAGCACAGTTCATCTACGGAAGCAGCAACGCTGGGCACCAGCACAATCGGGGAGGCGTTTCCACCCGCTGTTACGGCTCCAAATAACACCCACATCAATCAGCTGAGTGTGGACAAGCTTGGTACGCTTTTGAAGCATAATCATCATTAGAAATCTCCTAAGATTTCCCTGTATTCTTAAGAGCTTCCTTCTCTTTGTCATCTGAAAGGTTTGTAGAGATTAAGAGGGCTGTAGGCAGTTTGCAACACTGTAGGACAGAAACTGATCTCATTACTATTGACTTCAATCATAGCAGGATAAACAGATTAGCCATGGTTATGCTAACATTGTACTGACAAGCTTTGCTTCCACATATTTTTCTGTTTGGAATAGAATTATGTGCAGAAGATATGAGTTATAATTATTGCACCTGTCCCTGTCTCATTACACCCTCCCCTGCTCCAAACTAGTGTGTAACCCCGCATAGATGCCTGAAGAAACAACCAGCAGCCACCAGGAAAGAAGTCATCAGAGTTACCTCATTTTAAATTGGAGATATTCCCTAGACATTATCAAGGACAAATGCTGCAGAGGCTAAAACTGAGAATCAAATGTATTAAGTCAGAAGCAAAAATGGGACATCATGTGTAGAAGAGACTGAGGTTTGAAGGAACTCGTGGCTAAAGACTAGGTCCAGGTGGACTGACTTTAGCTCACCATTTTTTCCTAGCATTCACAACCTACCCCCACCTTTCTAAGGCTGTTTTAAAAGATAGCATAAAGTGTGGGGAATAATAGGATCCATATGACATCACATGCATGTATATTCTGTACCTTGGTCACGGGCACCCTCCCATAACCCTTCTCTGTAGGTGGATTTTTCTTTGGGCCACCAGATCACAAATAATGACACGGAGACTTATTATTAAGGCTGGATCACCTGGGCTACTTGTGTTTATTTATGTCTGGTCCCCCCTTTTTTTTCTGAAAACACATAAACTTTTAAAGGTAACATACATATTTGTATTAACACAAGTGTGGAATGTATGGTGTACACAAGTTAGTTAAAGATGATTTTTTGCTCTATGTATTTGCAGGTAAAAGGTATCTGTCAACTTTATAAGTTTGTTTGGATTATATAACCAAACCTCTATCCATGTCGTATGAAAGGATGTCATTAATAAGTCATGAGGACTCTATTGTAGCATGAATCTTAAAAGTTCTTATTAATAAGAACAAACCTGAAGCCAAGTATTGGGGTGAATGCTGGAAGATCAGAGAAGCAGAACAAGCCACAGCTACATCGCCTCACGAGTTCCTCAGCTGATCCTGTTTCCTCAGACTGGAAGCTTCCGAGTCCTCATCCAAATGGGTCTCAGCTGAACTGTGCTGCTCCAAAGCCTGAAAGCTTAACCAGCCAAATGCTTCTAGTTTCTGGTCTCCACGCCTTATATATCTTTCTGTTTTTGCCATCACTCCCTGGGATTAAAGGCTCACTTCTTGGGATTAAAGGCGTGTGTCACCATGCCTGGCTGTTTCCAATGTGGCCTTGAACTCACAGAGATTCCAGATGGATTTCTGCCTCTGGAATGCTGGGATTAAAAGTGTGTGCTACCACTGCCTAACCTCTATGTTTAATATTGTGGCTGTTCTGTTCTCTGAGCCCAGATAAGTTTATTAGAGTGCACAATATTTTGGGGAACACAATACCACCACACTCTATAGTCAACAAGATTTATCATGTCTCATTTAGGCTCAGAGCTGTTCCTATAGAAGAGGGGTCAGCATATACTTCACCTGTCTTGTAGTCTTTTTTTTTTTTCATGTTTGTAGCCAAGATTTTCAGGTCTCCCCTGACTCTGATCTTTATTAATTTTGAAGAGAACCATAACTTTTTGTTTCTTGTGGAAACAAAGGCATAACCTCCCCCCAAGGCAATGTATTTTTTGACTTTCATACTGAAGTTAAGACATTCTTAAAATATATAGGTTGGTTTAGCATTTATAAAACTCAAAGTCAACAAAACACCATACAGGATCCAGATATCTTGTGTATTTCCCATCTTTATGTGGCTTATTCTTTTTATATTACTTTATTCTCTTTTAAAAGACTTTATTATCTTAAAACTATTTTTTAATGATTGTCTATACCCATTTTCTTTTCTTTCTTTAGCACCCAAGCATATTTTTAAACATACTATACCTTTTAAGAGGTTGTGTCTGGACCTGGCTTTATTAAGCACCTGTAGTGTTCTCTAACCACATGAGACAAATCTTAAACTGCCATGTCAGCTACCACATTGTTCAGTTTAGTGCATGGTGCTCTGGCTCCAGCCCACAGGCAATGGCTGGTAGCTGTGCATCTGTACATCGAGCATTGCCTGCCTGAGAGATTACAGAACTAGGAAGCCACGTCCGGCTCCTTGTCCAGAACTTTTCTTAGCTTTCTCAGGCCCTTTGTCTAGACATTTGAGCCCCACGTTAGGCATCATATATAGACAGATTTTTCTTTGATCCACCAGATCACAAAAAATGACACAGAGACTTATTGGTAATTATGAAAGCTTGGCCCTAGTTTAGGCTTGTTTCTAACTAGTTTTTATAACTTAAGTTAACCCATATCTTTTAATCTATGTTCTTTTTTATTTTTCCCCAGAGCTGAGGACCGAACCCAGGGCCTTGTGCTTGCTAGGCAAGCACTCTACCACTGAGCTAAATCCCCAACCCCTAATCTATGTTCTTTTATGTGGCTCACTCAGTTACTTTTACTCTGTAGTGCTCATCCTGTTTCCTTTGCACCTGGCTGGTGACTCTGCCTTTCTTCTTTCCCAGAGATCTTTCTCTGTCTGGAAGTTCTGTCTATCTCTTCTGCCTAGTTATTGGCCATTCAGCTTTTTATTACACCAGCCACAGCAGTACATCTTCACACAGTGTACAAATGTCCCACAACACTTCCCTGCCCTCCTTCCCTTTTCTGCTATCCCATTCCTCTTTCCAAGTGGTGTCTTCACACTTTTAGAGTTGAGAGAATGGAAAAAGCATCACAAAAAAAAAAAAAACAAAACAAACAAATCGCATTTGGTTTGATACAGGAGAAGAACCCAAAGCTTCTGCAAAATCAAGTGAAGGGACCACAGCTTAGAATGCCCTGTCTGTCAACAGTGCATTGATTTGTTGGGCAAGACAATATATATCAGGGTGTTCAACCTTTTGACTTCTCTGGGCCACAATGGATGACTTGTCTTGGAGCATATATTAAGTACACAAAATGCTAATAAATACCAACACAAAGGTCTGTGTATAATTTTCAGGATCTCTGTCACCACCACAGATAAAAGACCCCAAATAATAATTAATTAAGAAGCACCCTGTACAGAAAGCAGGTCCCAAGTTTGTTATCACTAATAAAGAAAACAAATATATATATAATTGATAAAACTTCATTTATTTATTAATTTACTATGAAAGAGGGCAACATAAAACCAGTGGGATACTTGACATTTGAGAAATGAAGGCATCAATATCTGGTTTGATAGACACAGTTGCAGTTCTCAGTTCTCCAGGTTGAATTCTCATCCAATATTTTGTTCTAATTTTACTCTTAAGTTATGTTCCATTCTTGAAAACAGTTGCTCACATATATGTGCTGCCAAAATGGGACATGAATAAGGCTTGATTTTGAAGTAAGGGGTATTTGTTTCCAGGATGGAACCTATACTAAAGAGAGACATAATTTTTCCTTGTTGAGCATGGTGGTGCACACCTTTAATCCCAACACTGGGGAGGCTGAGGCAGATGGATCTCCGTGAGTTCAAGCCAGCATGGTCTACAGAGCGAATTCTAGGCCACTTTGTCTCAAATTTTCTTTTCTTTAGTTTGAATGTTAGACTGCAGTGCTATGCGGTTTGAAAATCACTTGAAATTTATTTGAAAATTGGCAGGGAATATATTTAATATTGAAATACTGATTATTTCTTGGAGTATATGAAATGTTTTAAAAATCTAATATCAAAAGACTGAGGTTACATTTTCCACCCACAACACTACATTTAGTCAATGTATCAAAATCTGTAAAACTGCTGGCCTTAATTGGAACTTGCTGTAATTTCAGTTTCATTGGAAGCTGTCACGATTTGAAATGCATCGATAAGTTGTTTTTATCTTAATTCATTTAGACAAATGTTAACTCCAATACAAACCCTAAATCTGTAAACCTAGTTTCATTGTCAAGTCCTGGCACAAACTTTGTTTTGATACCATAAAAGACTTGATGATATGTTACAAGTCATAAATCTTTTTAACATTTGGACTCAACTTAGCTATCTTACTTCCGAAATGCAAGTGGTATTGGCAGTCAGCACCAATGACTTTAAGGCACTTCTGGAACCAGCCATGACTTAGTCTTTGGTTCTTATGAAAGTCGGTCTTGATGATGATTTGTATGCTATTGTCCATTTTTATTTATTTATTTATTTATTTATTTATTTATTTATTTATTTATTTATTATGTATACAGTGTTCTGCCTGCATGTGTCCCTGCAGGCCAGAAGAGGGCTTACAAGTGGTTGTGAGCCACCACGTGGCTGCTGGGAATTGAACTCAGGACCTCTGGAAGAGCAGTCGGTGCTCTTAACCACTGAGCCATCTCTCCAGCCCCTGTTGTCCATTTTTAATGATTCTGTGTATACATTTTCTTGATGTATTATGTCATGACACCTCATTAAATGTGAGTTTTGGGTGGAAATTGTGCCATCTTTGATTAGTTTTATATGTCCCTCTCTTTTATTGGTCATACCAGGACACTAACAATAACTATACAAGATATGCTGACCACAGACAAAAATTGTTTTAACTTTTTATGTGCATGTTTTCCCTGTATATGTGTGTGTGTGTGTGTGTGTGTGTGTGTGTGTATAAAACATGTGCATGCTTGGTGATCCCCCGGAACTGGAGTTGTGGATGGTTGTGAGCTACCATGTGGGTACTAGGAACCAGACCTGGGTCCTCTGGAAGATCATCGACTGCTTTTTAATGCTGAGCCATCTCTCTCCAGCACCTGCTTCAACATGTTATATTGCTTCATGTAAACCTTTTGATTTGCTGTGTCCTTTAATACAACTAAAGAAGCCATTTTTTAATGGTATTATACTAAGTATCGATACCTCTAGTAAAAATGTCAAGTTGAGAGGCACTGGCAGCATTAATATGGTCATCCATCGCCAAGCTGATGTAAAATTAGCACCCCTGCTCTCCAGACTTCTCTCAAGAGACTTTCCCCTTTCTTCAGTCTGTCTGCCTATAGTCTAGTGAGACAGACTCACTTTGGACCACACCCCCTCACTGCACATCATATCTACCAAGATTTCCCTACATCAACAAATTCAATATCAGAAAATTGTTTTGCCCCCGCCCCCTTTTGCCATTAAAGTTGTAACCATCAAACTAGCTTTTACAATTGGATCTGTTTGAGTTGTAACTTAATTTTTTGGGGAGGGGGTTAAGAAGCTGGAAAGATGGCTCAGTGCTTAAGAGCAATTGCTGCTCTTTCTCCCAAAGGACCTAAGTTCATTCCCCGCACCCACAGTGGCTCACAGGCCTCTGTAACTCCAGTTCCAGGGGATCTGATGCTCTCTTCTGGCTTCCATGGGCACCATGCACAGCCATGTACCATTGGCAAGCACTCCAAGCTATTTGCTGTGAATCTGAACATATCCCTCAAAGGGTGCCCTCTTGAGTATTTGCCTTAAGGAGAAAAGCAGTCACCTGGCCTCTGTTGTGATCGCTCCTCTATGTTTTAGATGCCGTAGAAGCCGTGCTGGGGTTAACAAACGATAACAGGTTAGGGACTACGTGTAATTTTCCTATGAAAATTAACTGACAGGGAAACAGAAGGCAGGGAGGGCTTGGGCAAGCGAGGGCTGTTCGTGAAGTGCGGTGGACGAAGCATGGCGTGGCTGAGGGCAGAAATACCTTTATTGCTCAGATAAGAACATTTATCTGTCTTCTGACGTTGAACACCTGTCGTTTGCACCAATCGATGAAAACGTCACTGATAACAGCTGCATTCCACTCTCAAGGCGTCAGGAGACACGCGACACTGACAGCGTAATCCAACTGTCTGTCTGGGAGACAGCACACGGGAAGCTGCACACCCCCATAGAACTAAAACCATCAATGTGTCCAGGTATCAAGAACACGTACATTTAGTTTGTCTGACACTGTGACACATATTGTCATTCATAGTGTCCACACTTAAGCTTCCAAGTTAAAAAAAAAAAAGTCTGTTGGTGGCGGCGGCGGCGGCGGCGGCGGCGGCGGCGCACGCCTTTAATCCCAGCACTCAGGAGGCAGAGGCAGGTGGATCTCTGTGAGTTCGAGGCCAGCCAGGTCTACAGAGTGAGTTCCAGGGCAGGCACCAAAGCTACACAGAGAAACCCTGTCTCAAAAAAAAAAAAAAAAAAAAAAAAAAAGATTCAAATTGAGCAGGATGGTGACACAGACTTATAATGCCAGGGAGGGGTCAACAGTGGTGCCAGGGAGGACTCATTACTACTCCAAAATGAGTAGACATGAAGTTCATTTTATTCATATTATATTTTCACGGATAGAGCTAATGATTGGTGAATCTGTGTCTTCCCCGGCACCTGTGTGGTGAAAGGACTAATGCTTTTTGAACTCAATGTTTAGAAACTGGTGGCTGCTCCCTTAATACAAAGAAAGATAAAACAAGAAAAACAGATTCTTTATACTATTTCTAATGTAGACAAGAGGGAAGAGAATAAGTTCAGTTATAACCAAACTAAACTGTTTGGTAGCCATGTAGAACTTGTGATAAATATGGTATTTGAAAAGTATTTAAAATGTCATGGAGCATTTTAAGAAGTATTGTTTCGTGTGTGCATGCGTGCGCATGTGTGTTTGTGAGTGCGGGTGCACACACGCCACAGTGGACGACAGAGAATAATGTTCAGGAGCAGGCTCTTGAGAGCAGGCCCCTGCCTTCCTCCTTGTTGAGGCAGGGTCTCTGTTTCTGCTGCTGCGCTGCAGACTTCGGGCGAGCTGGCTGGGGAACCTCCAGGAAATTCTCCCATCTCTGCCTCCCATCTTGCTGTAGGCAGGCTGGGATTCCAGAGGTGTGCCATGGCAAGAGCTTTGGGTTTCAGGGACCAAACTCCCGGCATCACTTGCAAAGCTAGTGTTCTGACACGCTGAGCCACCTCCCTGGGCATTATGGTTTTCAGACACAAGGCGATTTTTTTAATAACAAATATGATAACTTTAAACTATATTGTTTATTTAATAAAATGTCTGTTTTAAATTATTACAGGCATTAGAAAAAATCTATTTATATAGTAATTCAATACATATGTAACAATAAGCAAGTGAAACACTTCAATTTTACCCCAATTTCTCACTTAATATCTTACCAACTATACACAAACACAGAAATAAATAATAAGGTAGAAATGTCTTCAGTGTCTCCGGGTTTGATTCACAAAGAAAATAAATCTTTATGTACAAGAATGAAGTCTCAGTTCACGCTATATTTGTATTTAACATCTTCTTGTTAAATAGTAGATAGCTCTTCTTAAAGAGGTACTGTTTTATTCACTGGCTTTTTTTTCAGGAAGAATATGTGTGATCCAATAATTAAAGAAAGCTGAGATTACTCTGGCATGGTCTGTAAGGCAAAAACAAAAACAGAACAAACAATAAATAAAATCATAGATAATGATTATTTTATAGGTTATAGCTCTTTGGGCCCAGAGAAAACCCTGAAACATCTAATAAAAAGCATCTTGGTATAAAAATCAGTTGACGATGGTACACTGCGAATGGAAATAGAAAGAAAATAGCAGTTTGGGTCACGGAAAGAATCAGAATCCCATGTGGTGTGTACTGGGAGTCGCATAGCCTCTGGCTTTCATGGTGGCAAAGCTGTGCCAGGACAGCCAAAACTCGGCTGAGGAGACAGAGTACACTGCCAACATCACCTGCCAGCCGTCCCGTTCCTGCCTAAGGACTCAAGGCTTTTCTCAGACATCTGCCTTTCTAGTCACCTGGGCTGCACGTGAGCCACAGGTCCCAGAACAGACACATCTAGAGTTTAGTTTAGGACGGTTCTACTTCTGCAGTCCACGGCTACAGAGAATACAAGCTAACCTAAGCCTGGAGGTGGAGGGTGGGGGTGGAGGGGACTCCTCCCCTGGTCTGGCCAAACCCTGGGCTACCCTTGATGTGGTCCATCTGAATCTTTACTTCCAAACCACGTAGTATCTAGTACCTGGGAGATCTGGTGCTGGGGATGTGTATGTCCAACTTCCCCTTTATTTCCTATAAATCCTCTGAGCTTCTCCTAATACTTTTTTTTTCTTTTTTTCTTTTTATGGCCTAGGGATAAGGTGTTTGACCTCTCTAAATTTCTTTTTTTCTCTGTTGGGATAATGTAAGGAAAGTCCACACAGTGAATACAGGGAGCTGAGTGCAAACATCCCTACCTTGTCCCTAAGTGTCTGAGTGTGACAGAGGCCAGCTCAGCAAATGGCAGCCTGGCTCATAAAGGGGTCTATGATAACAACAAAACAAGGGAGTGTGAGTCCAAGTTTTCGTTAGCATCTGTATGGTCCTCACATCCTGAAGGCAGCGAGCCTGTGAAAGGTGTAGAGTTCTTTTCCAGTAAAGCCTCTGCCGTTTCAGAAGAGAATCCCCAAGCTGCGGGGAGAGAAAGGAGATACAGCGGGCAGGATTCATGTGCCTGCTTTCATGTTCAGACCCCAGAGATGGCAGACACAGCTATCAGACTTCATAGGCTCATTTATAAAGAATAAAACCTAATTCCAAAGCATGACACAGGCCAAATATCCTTAGGCAAACCTGGTATTAAGAATAACGTCTAGTTGTTTGTGAAACTTTATTTCACAAAATAGCTTGACATTGAAACAATTTTAAGTGCATAGCCTACCCCGTGCTTTGAGGGAACTTGCATTACAGAAGCAGGTCCATGTATACGATTGAGTTCTATCAAGTGCTTGTGGCAAATGTGCCTGAAATCTAATTCATCCAACGATCTTAAGAACCAGTGACTCTCACAATGCAGTCTCCCCCTGAGCACACTCTAGATGTGTTCAGGATATACACATGAAAGTCTTAAGTGCCAGAGTAGGACAAATAAAATTAATTTCATCTCATAAAAAGTTCCCATTGGTTTAACCTAATAAATCTAGCTTTATACAGTTTGTTTTTAAAAACACTTCTGGAGTGTGTGTGTGTGTGGTGTGGTGTGGTGTGTGGTATGTGTGATTATGTGGTGTGTGTGGTTTTATGTGGTGTGTGGTGTGTGATGGTGTGGTGTGTGGTTATGTGGCATGTGGTGTGGTGTGTGGTTATGTAGTGGTGGTGTGGTATGTGTGTTGTGGTGTGTGGTGTGGTATGATGTGCTGTGTGTGGTATGTGTGATGTGTGGTGTGGTGTGTGTGGTTATGTGTTGTGTGGTGTGGTTTGTAGTGTGTTATTTGTGATGTGTGGCGTGGTGTGTGTGGCTATGTGTTGTGTGGTGTGGTAAGTGTGGTGTGTGTGGTCATGTGTCTACCTGTATGTGTGCATGCAGAAGCTGCAGGGAGACTTCAGGAGTCTTCCCGGATGGTTTCCCACCTTACTCTTTAAGATAACACCTCTCGTTGAAATGAAAGCTCATCATTTGGATAGTGGCCAATGATCTGGGATCTGCGTATCTCTGTGCTGGCTCCTGGAGATACAGGCACATGCGTTCATTCCTATCCTTCCAGGTGGGGGCTGGGGATTCACATCTGGGCCCCCATGAATACTTAGCAAGTGCTCATACCTGCTGAGCCATCTCCTTAACCTTGATTTTTTTTTTTAATAGAACCTTTTGCAGTTCCACATAAAACCTTCTTATGGATATTTAAATTTGCCAAATAATACAATAGGCATGATAAGGGCAGTTGGCCGCTGGCCTGTGAGGCGGTGGTCCTTGCTTTCAGGGGAGCATCAGAAGCCCCTCTTCTTCCCCAGTAAACACCCGGACTTCCCATGAGCTTCTTCGGCCTCACTGCCTTCTTCAGTTTCTTTTCCGTCTCCTCTCTGGCCTGTCTCAGGTCATCTTTGCTCAAGTCCCTCATGATTCCTCAATCATCGTCACAAAGAAGCCTCTGTCCTCTCCTCTCCCCTCAGCTGCATCCAGGTGACCACAGACCCTCATACTCCTCTATCCATCCCTTCTGGACAAACAGGACCACACACCAGGCCTGATACCCACATACTACAGTTTGCATAGAGTGGGGACCAAAAAAGATCGGAGAAGTGAGAAAAGGAAAGATCACCACAGTAATACAACACTCGTCCTAACCGTCCCAACGATAAGATTTCAATACAGCATCAAGACCTTCAGAAGACAGAGAACTTCATCCTCTGCCAAACTGACAGGGAAGAAAAGAAGAAAAATGAATTATTCCACTCCCAATTAAATTCAGAGCCCCAAAAACTGATAATTCAAAGGCCAAAAATTAGATGGCATCTATGTTTTTGCATACATGACAAGGCATCTTTTTATGCCGACCAGAAGCACATGAAGCCCCTTTCTCTGAATGCTCTATTCTATGAATATCTTCTTATGCTCAGGTCTGGAGGAAGGCCTTGAGCAGACACTGCAGTACTTACCAGCAGGCATCATACAATGCTCTGGGAACATCTTCAGAGCGCTCTGCAGTCTCTCCGTGTCCTGCAGAAGCAGCAGAGTTTTCATGTGGTCCAGAATGAGCACATCTGAGGGGGGCATGCTCCGAGACTCAAGGAGGCTCAGCAGCTCTTCTGTGGTTTCTACACACACAGCTGGATCGATGTCTTTGGAAGTATCTGAAAGAAGTCAGGCAGGATCTTAGATTCAAGATAAACTTTTTAAGAGTCCTCAAACGCACGTTCCGCTTGCGATGAGATGTATGAGACAGAACAAGCCCCCAGGGGAGAACCGGAATAGAACTATGGAAAGAGACAATAATGTGCCACTATTGGAACGACGCTGCACAGTCAGCTTGTGTGTGTCTGATCTTTTAAACACCTTCCAAGCATAACACAGTGCTCTGAGTCAGAGACAACAGCAGGAAAAAACAGACAGGGAAACCAAGCTCAAAGTCATGCTATGGGGCTTTACAACCATTGGCAACGGAGCAAGAGTTCCGGCTGTTCAGCACGAACAGAAAACCCACCCCAGAGGCCAGCTTTGTTCTCCAAAGGGCCCACTGATCTAGGTGGCTGTCTTAGAAAGATAATGGGTCTTTTTTCTTTGGCTCTTTTAAAGGTCTTTAAACTTTCCATTTATTTACTTATTATTTTTGGTTAGCACACTAAGTAATGGATGTCACTTATTCTTCCCATGCACACCCGGTTCTCACTTGCCTCACCGCTGCCTTTGCCTCTTTCTGGTCCCTGACTAGTCCTCCTTCTGCTGCCATGTCACCTGCTGCTGTCCTCCCTCCCCACTTCCTTCGTCTCATGGTCCCCTTTCTACTCCCATGTCCTGGACACACACACACACACAAATTCATATTTCCATATGGGAAAAACAATGGCAACGTCTGCATATCTGAGTCTGGCTTGCTTCGCTGAGCATCATGAAGGTCTCAGTTCCAGTTTCATGTAAGGGTCACAGTTTCAATCTTTTTTGTGGCTGGAAACAATTCCACTGTAGTAGGCACCATATTTTCTCGGCCAATATCAGGGTTTTCTTTGCCACCAGCTTTCTGTGGTTGATAGTGTGCTTATATGTGATGGTGTCTGCATTAGTCCTTGTGGTAGTCTGAATGGTAATGGCCAACACAGGCTCTGAGATTTGAATGCCTGGTCACCAGGGAGTGGCGCTATTAGGTGTGGCATCGTTGGAGGAGTGTGTCACCAGGGGTGGGCTCTGAGGTTCCAGAAGCTCAAGCCAGGACCAGTGTCGCTCTCTCTTCCTGCTGCCTGAGGATCCAGACGTAAAACTCTCAGCTTCTTCTCCCGCACCATGTCTGCCTGCACGCCGCCATGTCTCACCATGAAGAAAATGGACTAAACCCCTGAACCTGTAAGCCAGCCCAATGAAATGTTTTCCTTTATAAGAGTTGCTATGGTCATGGTGTCTCTTCACAGTAATAGAACACTGACTAAGATGGTCCTGCTGGAGTATGTATGTCCTTTATCACTTTGAAAAGCCCAGTTATCATCTCTAGAAACAGCTCCTGCCCTGTTTACCCTCTTCCTAAGTTACAGTCATCTGAGCATTAGACCTCCTGCTGTGTTGGGGCATTTCACAAACAATTACAGGAATATTTTTACATTAGTGTTTAAACACTCACTTCTCACGTGACTATATACTTCTAAGTTGTACTCTTAAGAACATTTCATATCTGGTTGAAATTTGCATCTAGTACACCCGCTACCTTTTCCTAGACCCCCCAGTGAAGCTATCCAAATGGGAGAGCAGACTTCCGGTGCAGCTTGTTCTGAGTGTGATCATGGTGGATCCTGATTGGCACCTGCTCTTTCAAGTCCTTAGATCAATTGCTAATAAAATAGTATGAAAATGAACAATTGTCAACCATGAGGATAAACCTTTATTTTTTTCAGATCCTATATAAATATATATACAGTTACTAAAAAATGCTTACTGAAAACTCAAGCCAGCAAGTTGTATATGAAAAGTAAAAGTAAGTGTGCCTCCAGGAAAAAGTCATGGCTCTTTTATTTTTCTGGTGGCTAATAAAATGAGCAGCCACTCAAGGCTGCCAGCTGGGATGTTCTTCATTTAGAAACACAGCCTCGAACACCAACATATCCCAAAGCCTAACTCTAGAGAGGTAACGCTCACAAGTTCAATCCACATGTGGAGCCCCAACTTCACGGTGGGAGCCCCAACTTCACATCACTGGCTGTGGTTTCCCACAAGGTAAACAGGAGAAATAACATGTAGGAGCCATGGGCTAATTTAGTTTCATGTTAGAAAGAATTGAAATATTCTGGGTTTTGACTTGAAACTTAACTATTTACTTGGAATACTGTGATGGTTAATCCAAACTGTCACCTAGAATCAGCTGTGAGATGATTGCCCTCTGGGCAAGTCCATGCTGGATTTATTGATTAGGGCTAATTAAAATGGGAAGCTCTACCCGCTGCGGGTGGGCACTGTTTCAGATTGGGATCCCAGACTGTATAAAAAGGAGAAAGAGAGATGAGGACAGACATTCACTGTCCCTTCTTCCTGACAGTGGGCGCCATAGGACCAGCGGCCTAAAGCCCCTGCTCCGACTTCCCCACGTGACCAACTCTCTTCATTATATGTAAAATACCATGTAAAAGCCAATAAACCCCTTCTTCTTCCTTAAGTGACTCCTGTCAGGATCTTATCAGAGCAATGAGAAAAATAACTAAGACCAATACTTGCATGTGTTTTATACAGAAACAGTTTTCATAATACTAAGTGGATGCCATTATTCAAAGGAAAACATGGATAGGGCACCTACCATCATAAAAATAAATTTCTTGTGTTGACTTGAGGAAACTCAGGAGGCTGTCTGCCTTACTGTTGGCAAGTTCGATGTCTTCCTGGGTGGGGCCTGAGACTGAGCCCTCCTGGTCGCCTTCGGCCTCTCCTCTCTCAACGTCGTCACCGTCTGCCTCGCTGCTGCTCTCAGGCTGATACAGGAAAGTGATCCCGAAGGACTTAACTAAGCCAGCTGCTTTCTTCCTCCTCAGCTGCAGCTTCTTTTTCAGCTTCTTTCTTTTGTTTTTGCTCATCTTGGGGGCATCTGGATGCTCTGGATGCACTTTCTCTTGTGAGAGACCTGGCTGCATCTCGAGTTCTGCTTGCTTTATAGCAACATCATTGAGGTTTTTAATGTTTTTCTTGGATTTGCGTTTTCTAATTCTTCTTCTTTTTGGTTGATCATGATGATCCGGCTCTGCTAAAAAATTCAAATACGGTAATTTTTAGTATAATAGAACCATAACAACCACATTTAATTTAAATACATTTTCCACCAGGATTTTTACAGAAATTTGAACAACTTACTTCAGTGATTACTTTACCTTAAGTGATCACACCACTTAAACCTTAGTTAGTATAAACTACAATTCACATGACTAGCCGATTCCCCCTGCCCTACAAAAAAAATATACACACTCACAGCAATTAGAATTGGGACATCTAGTGCGTTTTTAGAGATATAATTGTTATTTTATTAGTGAAAAATTTAATCTCCCATGGTCCTGGAATAAAAGTGTATGAATTAGTCTATCTTTCTTTCTGTCTTTTTCTTTCTTTCTTCCTTTCTTTCTTTCTTTCTTTCTTTCTTTCTTTCTTTCTTTCTTTCTTTCTTTCTTTCTTTCTTTCTTTCTTTCTTTCTTCCTTCCTTCCTTCCTTCCTTCCTTCCTTCCTTCCTTCCTTCCTTTCTTCCTCTCTCTTCCTTCCTTCCTTCCTTCCTTCCTTCCTTCCTTCCTTCCTTCCTTCCTTCCTTCCTTCCTTTCCTTCCTCTCTCTCTCTCTCTCTCTCTCTCTCTCTCTCTCTCTCTCTGTTTTGTTTTTGAGACAGGGTTCAGGGTTCTCTATGTAACAGCCCTAGTTGTCCTGGAACTCGCTCTGTAGACCAGGCTGGCTTTGAACTCACAGAGATCCGCCTGGCTCTGCCTCCTGAGTGCTGGGGTTAAAGGCGTGCGCCACCACCCGGCTTAGTCTTCTTATTTATTTACTTACTTATTTTTCTTGAGATAGGGGCTCCCTATATAGCTGAGACCAGGCTGGCTTTAAATTTGAGATCGTCTTGCCTCAGTCTCTAGCGGTCTGCCTTCAGAATGTGAGTGTTGTAGTGCTGAATGGGAACAGACACTTACAGCTGACTGCAGGAGCTGGTTCGAGTAACCTACCAATGAGAAACACAGCTACCTCACGAGCAGCACAGCCCTACACAGTGACCGGGAAGAAACACTACGCATGGGGTTAGGTGGGAGAACACCCAGTGTATGTGCTGTTACTAACGAGAGGAAGGTCTGACAGCGCAGAACTGACTCCTGAAGAATGTGTATGGAGACTCCTGAAGAATGTGTATGGAGACTCCTGAAGAATGTGTATGGAGACTCCTGAAGAATGTATATAGACTCTTGAGACTATATGTGAGGACTGTGAAAGAATATGACACAAAGTTCTGCATTCCATCACACACACATCTTACACGTTTGAAGGTCACTGAGCACACAGGCATGGACACCACGTTCTCCTCATCACATGTAACTCATGCACTATGGGCCCTGCCTGACCACATCCACAAGTGCAAAGCCTGCCTATACCTTGTGCTTTGCTTTTCAGACAATTTTGAGTTTTAGGAAATTCTTGTTTGAGATTTCTGAGCTGTACACTCTTAAGAACCAAGATTAACCAAAGTGCTGCTTACTGACCCCACAGGAAACGACCTGGAGGGTCCCTTTCTGTTTGCATACTGGAATCCTTATGAGCAGCGAACTCCCATGGAGATGCATACGCAGTTCCAGCACGACTCATCCACCTTGAAAATGCACAAGACATGTCTGTCAGTGAGCGGGAACCCTTCTCTCTCACCTGACATGGATCACCCCTCAGCTTTGTGTCCTTGTCAGATTAGATGCTGTGTTGTGGGAACGGTGAACAATCCCATTGCTATTTTTGAATGAAAGTTCTCAGTTTTCTCCTGACACACTTAGCAACGGTATCTATGAAACCTACTGCTATCTCAAACTTGACACGTGGCCAAAACTACTCCTCATAAAATCAGGGTATTAGATTATGGTCTAGCTCATAAATTGCTTTCCTTAGTCACGGGTGGATTTCTGAAGAGAGTACTTTTCCATTTCATTTGCAAGTAGGCACTGACATCAGGGGCCTGCTAAGCGTGGCTACAGATCAATGTTGATTTCAAGTATCTTTGAATTCCTGACCATGAAACGGTCTATTAAATATTCATAGCACCAAAGTGACTGCTGTTTGTGGAACTGTTCTTCTTGGGTTCATTTCATAATAGGAAAAAAAAATTCTTACTGGTATCTTTAGAAATATTTAATGTCCTTAATTTGGAGAAGAGAATCCAGAGATCTTTTATCATCTCAAAGGCAGGGCACATTTGGGAGTCAGTGTGACAGTCTCTGGTGTGTGAGTCCTGACTGCTCACTAAGGAGGTGGGCAGAGGCTCCTCAGTTCTCCTCAGGCTATCTGCGGCCACCTCCAGGACTACAGCTAGCTGTCAGCTTTGTCCTCTGTGGCTTCTTTTTCCAGTGGTCACACCATAATATGAATGGCGGTCACACTGAGAATGATTGCAACACTGATCTGCTATTTAAAAAAAGACGATAAAGTAGCCGTTCTAAATGGCGGCAGCAGCAAAACAGCTCTCAAGTGATGTATTTACTATACTTTTTTCAAATCAATATACGTGTGCTATTGAAAAGCAGAACTTAAAAAGTCACTGTTAACCCAGACGTGGGAAGTCCACTACGGTCACTCGGGATGAGATGAGTGCAGATTGCTTGTACCCTGCTGTACTTACATTATTTCCATATTTGGAATACTGAACATACACTGCTTTACAATGAGGAAAACTTATTTTAAACTTGATATTTAAATAATAAGTTCAAACTTATTATTTAATACTAAGTTTAAACTTATTTTAAAATTATGCCATCTCAAAATGTATAGACTGCCACTAAGTCATTCTTAGATGTAGATGTTAACTATGTCAAGAAGTAAGAAAATCAATAGTGAGCATTTATCTTAAGTAGGTAGAGGTCTAGGGATACAAAACCGTGGACAAGGATATAGCCCAATGGTTAAGTATCTGCCTAATATAAACGAGGCTCTGGGTTATCACCAGCACTGAAAAAAATGAACAAATATATATACATATATGTTATATATATAGTATGTTTATACATACATACATGCACACACATATGTATGTATGTGTAGTATGTGTATGGCTGTTTCTCCATGGTGTGGTATGAATCTCTATAATCCTGGAATTGAGAAGCTAAGGAAGGACAGTGGGTGGTATCTAAACCAGTATGAGCTATGTAGTGAGATCTGACCTCAAAATAATAATAAATAAGAAACATAAGCAAGCAAACAGCAAATTAGAAGGAAAACAGATACAAGAATAGCAAATAGAGAAAAAAATCAATAATCATTGATGTTTTAAGGAAAACCTGACTGATAGTTGGTGAGACGTGTCAAGGAGAGAAAGAGGAAGGCACAGCTACCAACATCAGGATACAGCACACTAGAGGATACCTCATTCCTGTCAACAACCCAGTAGAAGGATGCTTTGACCTATACCAAACAACAGGCTAGACAATCTGCAAGAAATAGAGAATTCAGATTTACCAACAATTTACCAAAGAGATGAAGAAATAGAAAACCTGAATAGTTCCATATTCTTAAAAATTAAAGGGGTAGTGGTGATGGGGACATAACTCTATTAAAAGCACTGACTGTTCTTCCAGAGGGCTAGGGTTCAGTTCCCAGTACCCACATGGTGGCTCACAATTGTCTGTAACTCTGCTTCCCTGGGATCCAATGCTCTTCTGGCCTCCACAGGCACTTCATGCAAGCAGTGCACAGACATGTGAAAGCAAAACATTCATGCACATAAATCAAAACTAAAAAGAATGCCAAATCTAGGTTCGTCTGTGAATGCTATTGAACACTTCAACAACAACAATAACAACAGCAGCAGCAGCAGCAGCAACAACAACAAAGCCTATGTCCACTTTGCAGAACTATTACTGGAGAGTAGAAAAGACAGTGCTCCCACAGTTTGCTCCCCACTCTGAAACTTGATGAAGACACTGCAAGGGAGATGTCTTGCTTCCTTTTCAATGCTGTGGTAAGATACCATGACCAAGGCAACCTATAAGAAAATGCTTTTAATGTGGGGCTCCTAGTCCCAGAGGGTCAAAGTGCATGGCAGCATGGCAGCATGGCAGCAGGCAGGCAGGCATGGCTCTGGAGCAGTAGTGAGCGCTCACATCTTGAGACACAATCACAAGGCAGGGAGAGCTAACTGGGAGCTTTTTGAAAGCCCCACCCCCACCTCCAGTAATACATCTCCTCCAATGAGGTCACACATATCTCCAATTCCTTCCTAAACAGTTTTACCAACTTGGGACCAAATATTCAAACACATGAGCCTGTGGGGCCATTCTTGTTCAAATCACTACAGGAGGGGAGAGAAGGAAAAAAAAAAACTTGAACAAAATCTTGATGATAGTAATAAAAAGATTCCCATGATAGCAACTATTTGGTAAATTTTGATACTACTATATGACAATATTTTAGGTCCAATTAAAATCAAGAAGGAAGGCTGGGCAGTGGTGGCGCATGCCTTTGATCCCAGCACTCGGGAGGCAGAGCCAGGTGGATCTCTGTGAGTTCGAGGCCAGCCTGGGCTACAGAGTGAGTTCTAGGAAAGGTGCAAAGCTACACAGAGAAACCCTGTCTTGAAAAACCAAAAAACAAACAAACAAAAACAAAAAAAACAAAAACCAAGAAGGAAAACTTAAAACATGCTAAGATCCCTGCTAATGCCATACACCATGCTGGCATGTTAAAATATTTCCTTGACTTAGACAGAAAGAATGATGTCATGCCATGTGCTTGTGGATCAGCTCTATCTTAGGACGGACCCAAGCAGAACAAAGGGGAACAGAGTGCATGAGACTCATACTGCTGCATATAAAGAAAATCCCAAAGCATGTGGACAAGCTCTTTCCTAACAGGTAAGGGCACAAATAAGTGTGAACGGCATAGTTCATCAGGAGAAAGAATGTGGTGCCGGTGCATTCCTAGATGGATCCCCAGTAAGGAGATGGAATAGAAGATCCCAGACCAACTCCCAGTATACGGAAATCACATGACCCTGTCTTAGTGAGGGCTTCTACTGCTGGGAAGAGACACCATGACCATGGCAGCTCCCATAAAGGAAAACATTAATTGAGGCTGGATTACGGTTTCTGAGGTTCAGTCCAGTATCATCATGGCGGGGAGCATGGCAGCATGCAGACAGACATGGTGCTAGAGAAGGAGCTGAGAGTTCTTACATTTTGACTCACAGGCAACAGGAAGTGGACTGAGACACTGGGTGTGGCTTGAACATGTATGAGACCTCAAAGTCCACAGTGACACATTTCTTCCAACAAGACCACACCTCCTAACAGTGCCACTCCCTTTGGGGACCATTTTCTTTAAAAACCACCACACTCCACTCCCTGGCCCCCAAAGGTTTGTAGCCATATCATAAAGCAAAAATGCATTCAGTCTGACTTCAAAAGTCCCTATAGTCTATAACAGCCTCAAATTTATTTAAAAGTCCAAAGTTCAAAGTCTCTTAACTGAAATCCCCTGTAAAATCAAAATCAAAAGTCACATCACATACTTCCAACATTCAATGACACAGAATATACAGAACCATTCCAAAACAGGAAGGGAGCATAGTGAGGAAATACTGGACCAAAGCAAGACTGAAAACCAGCTGGGCAAACTCCAAACACTGTATCTCCCATGTCTGATGTCAAAATGCTCTTCAGATCTCCAACTCCTTTCAGCTTTGTTGACTGCAAAATACTTCTTTCTCTCTTCCACTCTCTGTTAGCAGCTCTCCTCAGCAGGTATCTCACAGCTCTGGCATCTCCAACATCTTGGGATTTCCAATATAGGCTTCACCTTCACAGCTTCACACAATGGCCTCTCTAGGCCTCCATTCAGAGCACCTCTGACAAATGCCTGGCCTCAGTGGCTTTCCTTAGTTGGGGAGGAAGTCAAAACCCCTTTCTTCTATCCTTGACTCTAAAGCCAGAACCATGTGGCCAAAGCTGCCAAGTTATGCTGCTTGCTGGGGCTGGAACATGGCCCCGTCATTCAATTACATCTTCACCAGCTTTCTGTTTTTGATAGTTTTCTTCACTGCCTAAGCTTGGCTGTCCTGAAACTTGATCTGTAGACCAGGCTGGCCTCAAACTCAGATCCACCAGCCTCTGCCTTCTGAGTGCTGGGGTTAAAGGCATCCACCGCCACCACACCCTGCTCTAAGCTTTTCTTTAATTCCTTTTCACAAGTTGGAAACTTAGCTGGGTGGGATCTTGTCTTGAGGCCACCACTCCCTTTATTCCATTTCTTAATCTGTTCATCTCCTTGAACACAGGACTTAGCTCCATCCACTTAGCTCCTTTTCTCCTCAGCTTGCTCCTTTTCATTATAAATCTTTATAAGCATGAACACTAGTAACCACATGACAGAGTCTATCTTAGGCTGTTTTGAGACTTCCTCTGCCAACAGATATAATCCAAAACTCTTCACTTTAGCCACAGGCAGACTTTTGGACAAGGGCAAAAAGCAGCCACATTCTTCACCAAAATATCACAAGACCAGGCCACATACTAACATTCTTCTCCTCTGAAACTCTTGGGCCAGCTCCCACAGTTCAAATCTTCCACATGCCTACTAGTATGGTCCATGAAGCAATGCTTAAAGCATTAAACTGCTTTTCTAATCCACAGTCCCAAGGTCCATATTCCTTCAAACAAAAACATGATCAGATCTCTCACAGCAATCCCCCAGTCCCTGGTACCAAAGTCTGTCTTAGGGTTTCTATTGTTGTGAAGAGATACCATGACCACGGAAACTCTTATAAGGAAAACATTTAATTGGGGTAGCTCATTTACAGTTCAGAGGCTTAGTACATTATTGTCATGGTGGGAAACAAGGCAGCATGCAGGCAGACATGGTGCTGGAAAAGAAATGGAGAGTTCTACATCTTGATCCACATGCAACAGGAAATGAACTGTCACACTTGGTGTGCTTGGGCATAGGAGACCTCAAAGCTCACCTCCAGTGACACACTTCCTCCAAAAAGGCCACACCTACTCCAACAAGGCCACACCTCCTAATAGTGCCACTCTATTTGGAGGACATTTTCTCTCAAACCACCACCACAACTGTACTGAAAGTTCTAGGATCAGGATCAAAGGACAGAAGGCTGAGTTGAGGCTCCCAAGTTGGCAGAATCAAGGTCAGGGTCATTACAGAGCATGTTTATTTAGACCTTAATGGTGACTTTAGGAGTGACACATTGTACCTTGGCTTCTGCACTGTCCTGGGGTCCCACAGGATTGCTGCATAGATTTCAATGATGTGGCTCTATCATTTGCATTCGCTGTGGCTATGCATACCCTAGGTTGTAGAATTTCCCAGGTTTGTAGAGCATCATGCAGTGTATAAAATATACTACATATACGTTCATACAGGAAAACTGTCGCCTCTATCTTATTTAAAACACATGCCTATGGCAGTGTGGCTTACACACACATTTGGCAACTGAGAAAATAAGACGTGTGTGCATAATTTTCATATATTAGCTAAAGGAGAAACACTTCCTTGGGATTTGGGAATCTTAGAAAGTCTTTAAGGGTAAAAAAATACTTTAAGAAAGAAACTATAAGCATGGTGGCAAAGCTGTGTGTGACAACAGTCAGTGTCAGAGAAGCACAGTTCACTCACCTTGTGGTTCTGACCTCAGTCTACTTGGACAAGCCTATGTCTCAGAACCATGCTTTTCACGCCCTTTTCCATGATGACCTTGAAGACACTCCTTAAATACAAGTCATATTTTCACCACGGTGGAAAAGCCCTTTGACAAAGATTCTTTGCTTGGCCAGACTGAAGGCAGTCTTCTGACCCTCCTCCAGAGCCCGCCTGTGAGTATTTACCTAAAATCCAACCCAAGCAAGACCTCTGCTAGGCTGGACTGGCCATAACTCCCTCCTCACACCTGCTCACCTTGCATATCTTTACCTTCCACAACTCCAAGGTTATGTCTGCTCACTTGCCTTACCCTCAGCAAGAATCCTGTTAGGTTGGTTTGGCCAGAATCCCTCTCCTCCCTCATATTTTCTTAGTGACACACACCCACACACTCATATTCTCACCCCCCTTTCCTAACTCTAAACCCTCACTTCGGCTAAGTCTACCCTTCCCCACACCTGGGAGGCTCCTGTGGAGTGGCCCTGTACCCGTTAAGATAGTCCTAAACACAAGTCTGGCATAAACAAGCATCATTCATGATTTTTTTCTTTAATACTATGGACATAACTCACAATCGAAACCCATGGCTTTCCCAAAGTCTCACCAGAGGGAAATGACCACAATTATGTTCTCAGATAAACCCAAGATAAGAATTACTACAAAAATAAGATGTTGAAGGATTATGACACAGTTCAATTTCAACTTAGTTTCTGATGTAATTTCCTCTCTCATGCTTTAAATTTCTCAAAGAAAGAGTACACACACACACACACACACACACACACAAGTCAGATGCAAATACTTATGTATCATGCATTTTCATGTAAGAAAAAACTTTCATGTAAGATTAATCATGGAATATCATTAATTTTTAAAAGGGCTTTTTATAATCCTGTAGATCCTAAATGTTTCATTATAACCTTTGACAGGGTCATTTGCTCAGGGATTCTAAGGAAAAACTAAGTCACAGGTTTGATTCCTGGGAAGTCAGGTTTCCACAGAAGAAGTCAAGCAATGCAAAGTGAGCTTTCTGTATTAGGACTACAGCTCAGGAGCCTGCTTCTAAAGGACAGGTCACAGGTACATCAGTGTGTCCGTGTGTGGACGTCATGGCTGACGCCTGTATGACATGTTAGACTGAAAGGCCGTTCCTTGGGCTCTAGTGGGGATGGGTTCATCTGCTTTCCCCATCTCTCTGCTCATCAGGCATTACTGGGCAAAGCATCACTCCTGTGGTCTTTATGACAAATTCTTGGGTCCAGTTGCACTGACTGACTGTGGTCACATTGAAGCCCTCTTCAGCTTTGTGTCCACAGGCCTTAATGATGGACCCTCATCAGGAATCCTCCTTTGACCCTCCACGTGACTCCAAGAGCCTCAATAAGGAAATCAACAACTATATCACGGCTTCTGTTGTGCACTGTGTCCAAAGCACCTCACTCCAGTGTGGCCTCCCATCAGCTCTGAAATGTCTGAACAGCGCTGCCCTTCTGTAACGGGGAACTGCCCTCACGGTAGCCACTGGCTGCAAGTAGGGCTTGTGAGACAGGAGGGACAGGAGGGACAGCCTGTAGATCTCACTTTTCCCAATCTGGTACAGGAGCCACAGGTGGCCAGAGGCAGCTCTGCTGGACAGGCCGATGGGTGAAACCATATGAAGTCTGTTCTGGGACATTAGCTGGAGTTTTAAGTAGAGACAAAGAGTAAGTGTTGGAAAGATAAATGCGTCACCAATTAAGGGATAACTTTCACCATACCGTCAAAGGTGGCATCTGTGGTGATGTATTGTGTACCCTAATAAAATTTGCCAGAAGATCAGAGGACAGAACAAGCCACTAGATTAAACATAGAGGCCAGACAGTGGTGGCACACACCTTTAATCCTAGCACTCGGGAGGCAGAGATCCATCTGGATCTCAGTGAGTTCAAAGCCACCCTGGACTACATGAGATTGACTCAGTCTAGGAGAGAAACAGAGCCAGGCAGTGGTGGCACCTTTAATCCCAGTACTTGGGAGTCACAGGCCTTTAATCCAAGCACTAGGAAGGTTGAGACAGGATGTGATATATATGGCTGGTCAGAGAAAGGCATAGGCGTGAAGAGACAGGAATTGAAAGGCTTTTTCGACTGGAGCCTTTTGGGTGAGGACTCAGAGGATTTCAGTCAGAGGATTCATGGAGTTGATGAGGTAAGACATGGCAGTGGCTTGTTCCTTTGTCTCTCTGATCTTTCAGTATTTACCCCAATATTTCTGGCTCCGGGTTTTTTATTAAAAGACCATTTAGATTTTGTGTTACAGCATCTGTTTTAAAAGCATGTGAGAAGCCAAGCGTACTGCTTACTTCTGTGTCCCTATAACACTACCACCGACGCCACCAACAGTTTAGAGCAGAGATGTGGGCTCTTGCAGAGCATCATGGTTGTGGGAGCATGTGGTAGACGCTGTTCTTCACTTCTTGGCAGACAGTATGCAAAGGAAGTCTGGCGACACAGGAAGGTGTCAGAGTAAGATATTGTCCCAAGGATGCCTCCCCTTACCCCTACAGCAAGGCTCCACCTCCCACCTTTCTCCACCTCCAATACCACCATCATATGAACCCATCAAGGATCAATCAACGGATTAGCTCAGAGCCCCTCAGACCTGTCTCTGGACACCCCTTCACAGACACACCCAGACGTTTGCTTGATTAACGCCCTAGGTATTTCTTAATCCAACTAGGATGATAATACAAATTAGCAATCACACAAAGTAAGTATCAGGTAATTCACAAAGTGAAATGTGAATTTTTAATGGTACTGACCCGGCACTGGGACAAGGAACACAACCAGTGCATACAGAACCCGGCAGGAAGCCTGGGCTGACAGTCACCGGGACTCTGACCACAAAGGAGATGAAATTATAACCCCCTTCACTTAACTACAGGCCTTTAAGGCAGAGTTAATAGCATATTTCTTTTTTTAAAGTAATGATATATTGGAATTCCTGCTCATTGCACATCAGAAGTGTCAGATACAGCCACAATAAAGAGTTTCCTGTTTTGTCCCAGAGGGACTGATGGCCTTCTCCTCAGCAGATTGCCTCTGAGTACAGTCTTCATTTTTAAACCCAGACCTGGGAACTCTGCTCTGGTTCTCTCATATTTCTTCACGGCAGAACTTCACGTTAAATGCACATGAACACAAGTGCTGACTTATTCTAGAGCCCTATGAGAACTGCTGGTGTTTCTAACATCGGAGGCCATGTTCCTGATTCTTTGTCTGGAAATGATCTGCTATCCGAAGAACTCAGTTCGTCCAACCGAAACTGGGAGACAGTCCTATCTTCTTTGCTGCCACTCCAGCAGGGTTCTCCGGTGTGCCTCCTTTCCTAGTGCTTCCAGACGACTGAGGTCTTTCTCCAGGCCTGGGCATCTTTTCTTTGAACTGTTAATGAAGGACGAGCCAGTCTTCTGTTACAGGAAGAGCTACAGAGACTACTCAGAGGACCAAAGTCTGAATTGAGTCTGTACTAAGCCTCAGGCGACTGCCTGGAGAGAAACACTTCTCACAGAGCAGTGCCAAATGCATTTTACAGGGAACTTTTAATGGCAAAGAACAGAAAAACTACTTCCTGGTTGGCAATTGTAGGGAGAGTAAAGCAAGCAAGAAGTTTAACAGAAGCCAGAAACATGTAGTTAGTTAGGGCATTTCTTTTTCTTTTATTATTACTATTTTTAATTATTTATTTTATTGAAAATAGATTTTTTTCTTATACGCTACATCCTCATTATAGTTTTCCCTTCCTCTACTCTTCTAGTTCCTACCCAGTTCCAGATCTAGAAACTCCCTTTCTGCCTCTCATTAGAAAAGAACAGGTTTCTAAGAGATAACAACCAAACATGACAAAATAAAATATGGTAAGATGGAACGAAAACTTTCATATTGAAGTTGGACATGGCAATCCAACAGAAGGAAAAGAGTCCCTAGAGCAGGCAAAAGAGTCAGAGACCCACTCATTCTCATAGTCAGAAGTTCCATAAAAATATTAAGCTAATAGCTATAAAATGTACTCAGAGGACCTGGTGCAGAGCTCCTATGCTCCTTGCTTAGTTGACTCAGAGGGTCTTGTTCTCCTGGTGTCCTCCATCCGCTCTGGCTCTTACAATCCTCCTGCCTTTTCTGCAGGGTTTCCTGAACTCTGAGGAGAGGGATTTGATGGAGACATACCATTTAGATTCTTTCTATATAATGTCTGGCTGTGGGTCTCTGCATCTGTTCCTGTCTGCTGCTGGAGGAAGCTGCACTGATGATGACTAGATTAGGCACTGATCTGAGTATAGCAGAATACCATTAGGAGTAATTTTATTTTAATTAATTAATTAATTATTTTGACCAGTCATGTTTGGTTTTACCCTAGGCCTCTGGGCTATCTAGTCTCTGTTCCTAGCTAGAACAATTAGACAACTAAAAGAGATCAAAGGGACACAAACTGGAAAGGAAGAAGTCAAAGTATCATTATTTGCAGATGATATGGTAATATACATAAATGAACCTAAAATTCCACCAAGGACCTCCTACAGCTGATAAACACTTTCAGCAAAGCAGCTGCATATAAGATTAACAACAACAACAAAACAACAACAACCCTCCCCCCCAAAAAAAAACCCAATAGCCCTCCTATATACAAATGACAAATGGACTGAGAAAGAAATCAGGGAAACAACACCTTTCATAGTAGACTCAAATAATATAAAATATCTTGGGGAAACTCTAGCCAAGCAAGTGAAAGAACTGTATGATAAAAACTTCAAGTCTTTGAAAAAAGAAATTGGAAAAGGTATCAGAAAATGGAAAGCTCTCCCATGCTCACGGATCAGTAGGATTAACAGTGTGAAAATGGCAATTTTACCAAAAGCAATCTACAGATTCAATGCAATGCCCATTAAAATTCCCACACAATTCTTTACAGACCTTGAAAGGACAATTCTCAATTTCTTATGAAAAAAAAAACCCAAAAACCAAAAACCAAAAACCAAACCCAAGCTAGCTAAAACAATCCTGAACAATAAAAGAACTGCTGGAGGTATCACCATCCCTGGTTTTAAGTTGAACCACAGAGCCACAGTTATAAAAACTGCCTGGCATTGGCATACAAACAGACACATTGATCAATGGAATACAACCAAAGACCCAGACAGAAATCCAAACACATATGAACACCTGATTTTTGATAAAGAAGACAGAAATACAAACTGGAAAAAAGTCATCACCTTCAACAAATGGTACTGGTCAGACTGGATGTCCGCATGTAGAAGAATGCAAATAGATCCATCTTTATCACTCTGAACAAAACTCAATTACAAATGAATCAAAGAGCTACACATAAAACTAGATACCCTGATAGAAGAGAAAGTGGGTTTGCCTTGATAGCCGGGGCATTTTGACCCCGAGTTTCTCAATGGGGTTGGGTTCTTTCCCACCAGACTTTTCCTAATGGGGGTAGAAAAGGTGTGTGTGGGAGTCAGTCTCAGGTTCAACCAAAGATGGCTCCAGCTGAGACAAGACAGGGGAAACTTTGCTCTGTCACGTCTCCTAGTCACTGTGGGTAGGCAAGGGACTGACTTTCACAGTGGCCAGCTGGCATACAAGGCTGTCCTTACTTGATGTATGCAGAGATGCAGAGCCCCCAGTCTCACACCCCAACCTAGTTCTATGGAGCCCATGCTTACCCCTTCCTCATCCTCCTATTAAATCTCCATTTGCCTGAACAGCAACCAAAGGATCTCAACTGTTTCCTGTACTCTGAGCACCTAAGGCTTTCGGAGCTTGAACTAAAACTGGCGTGCTTCTGTTTGACCTTTACAGGAACCCAATCGCCTAACTGTCAGGTCCTGAGAGAATCTCACCATTCAGATGGAAGTAAACATGAAAAGATGAACAACAGGCACTCACTGAGCTCCTGGAGT
>CABHPQ010168888.1:0-32563 GCA_902168405.1 Peromyscus aztecus
TTCCTACATCTAGAAACTCAGAGTGGATATCATGGAGAGGTTATAATTGTGTCTGAACAGAATTTGATGCATCAATTCACATAATGTGTTTAAAATAGAGATTGTTAATAAATTATTGTTTTTTAATTGAATTAACTGCTATTACATCATCTCCCTGGAGTATCTTGTATATCTCCAACTTTGCTATTAGTCAGGATGATTGAATATGACTGCACTATAATCCCAGGATATTTAATGAATACATTACTCCACCATCGTATTATTTTGTGCTATCATACTAAACTGGTTTTTAACTATATTTAAAACTAAAGTCAATTTATGATCTAAAGTGATAGTATGTAATTGAAAGTTATATCATGAATTGACTTTAGTTTTAAATATAGTTAAAAACCAGTTTCATATTTATAACTAGGAAAACAGTTCAGCCTGAATATTCCACATTCTCTGGGCCTCTACTATCACTTTGACACTGGGAAATGAACAGCAAGGAGGTGAGCTTGTCAACTCATTATAAGAAAATGATCATCCTAGACACTAATTTCATTAAAAACTCAACACAGCCATATTTGTAATTTTATTGTGATTGTTGGGCATAGCAGAGTCAGCCTGATATTCACAAATAGAATTTTATTAATATTTCTGAACAACATTAAAAAAAACCTTCATGTTGTGACATAAGGCTTCCTAAGAAATGAGCAACCACTTATGATACATAGATCCCAGGTGGAAAACACTGGAACTTGAATGGATTCCTGTAGAAATGAATGTGTTACAACTGTTTTCTGTGAATCCTGTCCTCTAGAATAAGCCTAAAAAAGGCAGTTGCAATTTTTATGTCCTGGAATCTCTTAATCAAACAAGATATATTCTATTAAAGTATGGCTAAGGGAAATTTAACCACTTACTTAATAAGTATACTATGATAAACCAAAAGCTAGTCAGACTCCAATATCCCAGACTACATCAGGATTTTCATTCTGGGTTCCATGTGAAGTATGATTATTTCTTCAATTTCACACAGTGAAAATCTGAATGAAGTGCATAGGGAAATTTTCTCAGGTACTAATTCTCCTGCTGTCTCTCAAAAGATTAAAATCTGGACGCCCAGAGTGTTATGCATTTTCCACATGCTTTCAAGCATTTCAGTTTTTGTTTATTACTGTGTAAGAGTCTGTTATTACTTTGATGCAGGAGCTGATGAAACCTAAAAGCTAGTTAGCATTCTAAAAGCTAATGCCAGAGCAAGGCAGGCAGAGAAAACAAAACATAAAATGCAAACACAGAAAACAAACCAAAATTCATAATCAGTCTGGTTTTCACACTTGTAGATTGGCAGCTCTTGAGTCGTCCCCTAAGTAACAAGGTGGTTGTTAAATAAATGTATGCCTTGTTAAATACAATAACAAATTGATTTGTTCTGAAATAACCTCTAGAGCTTAGAAAAACTAATAGTCCTCTTGTTCTAACTCTGAAATCTATACTGAGTTGAAAGTTCATGAGAAAAATAAATCAGTAAAGGTGGGTGGCGAAGGTAGAAGAGAATAAATAAGAAACATTAAAAGAGAGAACAAGTGAGACACAATAAAGCTGTTCCAAATATTATGGAGTTGTATATAATTCCCAGATATGCTTCTGTATTTAAATGGCTTGTCCCTTCCTTTCCTGGGCTGTAGTGCATCACCTGGTCACATGTTAAGCAGGAAACAGGCTAAACTAGAGCAAAATAGTGTTCAGTGGGAATGAGGTCCATGGTGTGTTGCCAATTACACATAAAACACGTAAAATAGAGGATTTAAGTTTTGTCACAGTGCTGGAAGTGTTCATTTAATCCAAATATGAAGTCATTTGTTCAGAACATGGCATAAACATAGCTGGAGAGTCATTAATCAGAACATAAAAAAATACATGAGGAGGAAACCACATTCCATCTCCCTGTCCTCACTTTCATGACAGTAGATCTTTGCTCAGGCACAGTGTTGTTTTAATGATTTGTTGAATAACAAAAGGCAAACCTAAAGAAGACAGGAAATCTAAAATACTACTTACGTGAGTTAGATTGCAAGAGTTCATTAGATACTCATAGGCAGATAGGTTTCAAGCAAACTGATAATCAAAGATATTGTGCCCAAGAAGAAAGGTCAAGACTAGACATACAAATTGCGGAGTTAAGCATCTGACTGCTGTCTACAACTATTGGTAGAGAGTGAGATAACTGTGAGAGTGCAGAGAAACAAGATGACTGGAGTTTAAGCTCTGCAGCTCTTTGCCAGTAGGGATCAGGAGAAAGAGAAAAGCCAAAGGGTCACTGGTAAGAAGCATCAATTAAAGGAAGAAGGAAAGCAGAAAAGAGCCCTGTACATATGTCAAAGGTATTTCAGAGAGAGTGATGAATAGCACCAAGGGCACTGAGATGCCCAGCAAAAGAACTAAGAGTAGACCACGATGTTCAGTCATGACAGTCATGGTGACCTGTGATTAGGATGCTTGGTAGGACAATAGGCACTAGAACTAAGTAAAGGAAGGACAGCAAATAGAAAAGACAGAGACAAGAAACAGTACTCTGTAAACCTCTGGGGAATTTCTGTTGTGTTTTGTTCTGGCTTGCCACAAAAAGAACCTGGAGAATATACTGGCAGGTGAAAGGCAAGCTACCGTCAAGAGCCAAACTTACAGATTTTCCAAAGGCTCTTCTTTTATGAAGGAATAGTTATCTATCAGACCGCAGGCCCAGTTTCCGTGGAAGATATATATTGGAAATAATGGAAGAGAAGCTGAAGGTTGGCTGGTTTGGGAGAGGAGCTGAAATAAAATTACCATTCATAAAGGAGCTTCATTAGGAGAGACAGCCTCTCAAACAATCAGGCCTTGAGTGAGAGTGCCTGAGGGGACACAACATTCTATCAGGGGCAACATGATGGGTCCTTAAAAGGGGGGAGAGGCTGCTCTTTAAAACCCAGAGCAGAGCTTCATTGAGAGGGGTAGCTTAGAGTACGAGGAAATAGCCACGCTGGGCATGAAGACAGTGATATGGAGGGTCTAGAGGAAAACATCCAGAGAAATTCCCTGAATATAGACAGTACATGACGTTTATGTCTAGTGTGAGAAAACATACAAGTAGCATTAAGGATCCAGTACTGGGAAGAATAATAAATCAGAAGCTGTAAAACCCACAGCTCAGCACTGATTTCTTAACTCTACATAGATAGAAAGCTGGAAGTAGTGTGTGATGTGGCCTGATTTCTTCAGATTTTGAGGTATGGCCACTTAGAGTGACCAGTGGCCTACCAGTACATGGGGCAGTGAGTGGAATAGAAAGGCCCCCAGACAGACAGACAGAATGCATACTGAGTATATATCTGTCTCTTCGACCAGAGGTCGGATTACACCAGAGAAAGTAAATCAGAGACCACAAAGAAGATTGGAGCTTATTCAGGTCTCCTATGGCTGTGTATCTCAGCCAGGATTGTATTACAGGGGAGACGTCGGATAACTCATTGCTGGTGTTGTTTTAAGTCAGTTAATGTAATGGGCTTGAGAATGTCAGAAAGAAAACATATCACCACGTGTCTGAAGTTAGAAATGGTTAATGAGTATCAAAGTATGTGGTTTATATTGGGATCATTTTCAATATAATTCTCCACAGAGAAATTATTAATAAAATTGAAGTCACAGCCTAAAAGGTCAGAATTAACTGGTGTCACTTGTTTTCGTTTTGTGACAATAATCTTGGGTCTTTATAGTTCATAGAGCTATCAGAATCTAGGTACCCATTTTGATGAGTTTGAATTTATGAGACATGTTGCCTGAGGGGGAAAATAATGCAGCTACTGAAACCATGTCTTTTCCTTTTGGTAGAAAATGTTCAGGCAGCTGGAGAGGAAGGTATAGAAGTCCACCCAGTCTATAACTCACATATTGACATTTAACCATCAGCTATTATTTCTGAACTGCTAACTTTTATAAAACCTATTTAGATGGTGGTGTAATGACTAATACTGGCTTCCAAAATATTGTCTAATAAACAGGACACAGTCCCCCAAGTACTTAGCAGGGTTTCTCTCTTTTTTTTTTTCTTTTCTGAAGAAAATTTGGGCAATAGTTTGTCATGGGCCTATTTTACTTCAAGTAGAATATCCCCCACCCCCACGACACATACCCTCATTAAACACTGTCAAGGATTGTTTCCTGAGGACACTCTGGCTTTTCGAACTTCAAATTAGACCAGTCCCTTCAGGTACCTGTCATACCACATAGTCAGTGGCTTCCAGGATGCCTGGAACATAGTAGGTGCTCACCAACCAGCTGCTGAGTGAGCAGAGGAGCAGGATCCGGTGCTTCATCTCAGTCAGAGCTGATTGACAGCTGTGGGTAACGGGAAGGGAGCGTCAACAGCAAAATCAAAGCAAAGTATGCTTCCAATCACGTCGACAGCTTTTGGCTCTATGGTTGTGTCTGTGGTTTTCTGCTTTTAATGTTGCTATGAATGTGTTCCAAACTCCCTATGCCAAGGAAGTTCTTAATTTTTTGGTAGAAATCCAATTATGCTTTGTAAAAAGGAAAAAATTCTCCAAATCATTTTAGTAGAGTTATATTTTACTTAGCTCCTATGACAATATGAGCTTGGGAATTTTTTAAGGTGTTAACTGGCGATGCTTTTGAGGACACATATGGATTTTATGAAGCATAAAGAAGAGTTGTTGCACTCCTCTGAAAATTTTAACTCATTTTTCAAACATTAGCCCATTAAGATGCTTCTTTCTCTGACCTGCTTTTTCCCTAAGGTAGAAAATACATATATTTGCTTATGTAAAGGATCAATAGAAAAGCAGTTTTCAGAAAGAAAAATCATTAAATCCTCCTCCTTAGTGGGAGATGTACAACAGTTCAATAAGTTATGGAGTAGCTTGGTTTCTTGTTAATAATTCTAGACAATGATGTTTGGTTCTGCACCCACGTGTGTCTGCGGGGTGAAGTTCAAATGTTCGTACTTCTGTGGGCTCGAAACACAAAATGGAGCTTGATTTCTGTGCGTGTTCTCAGAGACACCTAAAATATGCACTCGGGAGAGCTAATTCCTCTGCCCTACAGAATTAAAAATACTCGACTTTTAGGAGAGATCAAATCCAGAGGGTTCAGAAAAACAACATCGCCTTCCCCAGCACCTTCCAAGCTAATGAGGCAACCGGAAGTAGCCAATTCTTTCTCAGAAACAAGTTGGCCAGAGGTAATGAGCAGTTTCTGTTGAAGCAGAGCACAATTTTTCTCCCTTTCATCAAGCATTCATAACCACTCAAATTTTGAAAACATACCACCTACAAACTACTCATCTAATAACTTCGACCTTTTCAAACTAATTATAAAGTTCTCATCTCAATAATATCTGCAAAACATGTCTGTGAGAAACAGTTTGCATGGAGAATTACCAGTGCACACGACAGGGGGGTGCTGTGTCTACCAGCACCCCTAAAATGTACGTTGGGATCACATTCACATTTCACTATTCTGAATGCCAGCCTGTGTGTGGATAGTTCATAACTGCCCTTTGCAAGGAAAGAATTTAGAATTCTTTCCTCTGCACTTATGACAGAGACATTTGGAAAACACAAAATCACTAATTATCTACAACCTAAAGCAAAATTTTAGTTAATCTTTCCCATTTATTTTCAGGCGAAAGTTCAGTGAAGTTATTATGAAAATTATTTCAAAGAATAAAATCAGTTGGCAATGATGGAACCTAATGAGCAAATTAAACTACTACATTAGTTTTCTGAAATGAGTGCCCTTTATATTTCTTCCTTAAATGTAGCAATTTCTGTCAGAAGAATTGGGTATTATTAGTCCTTGACATCAAAAGCCATGAGGGACTAATTACATAAAGTTGAATAAATATCTTAACTTTGTTGTGTGCCAGGCTGTAGCCAGGCTTAGTTATGGAAAGCTACCAAGTAGATAAAAAAGGAAAACACCTTGCATTCCTGAAGCTACAGGAAGTGTGTTCTCTGACTGAGAACAGCAGCAGCTCAGAGAACAGCTCACAGAATCCATGGCCTCCTGTGTCTGCGCCAGTGGCCACTGTTGCAGGTGACATGACAATTACAACTGATAGAATCTACAAACTGTCAGAGGACTCGGTGCAGATTTCAGGTCCAGTCCATAAAACCTCCTGAGGCCTTCGTTGTTTCATGTTCTTGATTTGGTAAGCACAGGGACTCTGGAAGCCATGTGTAGAAGACTGCACAGCCACAGATGAGGGCAAGTGCTGAGCCCCAGGTCACAGGATTGTCCACCAGTTAAGAGCCCTAAGCTTGAAAGTTGCAAGAGAACTGAATGTGTCTGCAATGCTATTGAGTTGTTACTTATGGTGTAGTGGTTTGTGACATCACTTTCTGCAGTGTCAGCAACAAACAATGAATGCACAGGAGTGAAAATTTAACGTTGTGAGGATTCAGCAGGTTTCCAGACTTGGAGTGCATGGGCGGCTTGTATGTTTTTTGCTGAGTCACCAAATGATTGTCTTACATGGACTTGGAATCAAATTCATTAGTTTGGCCTTTGAGGGAGCTTGAAGCTTCAAGGACAGCATGGCTGTCTGCTCTGGTCCACCTAGAAAAGGACTGTTTTGTCCTATGAGCAGGACAGGGACCATCTCCCCTTCCCTAGCTGCTCCTTCCTGAAGAATAAAAAGGGGATACAAAGAAAGTGTGACCGTTTTAATGTATTCTTATTACCAGCTCCCCTTTCACATCCCTTTGACACAGGCAAATGTGAGAAGGTCTAATTGGCGTGGGTGGTTTTGGAATTAGCAAACTTTCTTCGTCATTCCTATGTGTTTGAAACATAGCACTTTAAACTTACTTGTAGGATGGGAAAAGAGAGAACAGAACTTTTTGAATGATATGCCAAGAGCAACTCTTTCATTTTTTTTTCTTTATCTTGAAAAATATGCTTTGTCCTATGTTCCAAGGTAAATTTTAAGGATATGTCTTACAATTTCTAAGTACCTTTATGTAAAATATGGGCTCTATTTTGTAATGGCTATGGTCAATCCATTGCTGTAAATGAAACTTCAAAATTATTTCCTAGTTTCTCTTTAGGCCTTGTACTAATTGTGTTTCTGTTGCTGTGATAAGCACCATGACCTCCAGCATCTTGGGGAGGAAAGGATTCATTTTAGCTTATAGGTTATATAGTCCATTATCCAGGGGAGGTAGGCAGGAACTGGAAGCAGAAACTCAAGCAGTGCTTGCTAGTTTGCTCCCAGCATCACGTTCAGCTAACTTTCTTATACAAGCCAGGCCCACTTCTCGAGGGATGGAACCCACAAGAGTAGACCCAGGCCTCCTATGACAGTTAGCAATAAAAGAAAATATCACACAGATGTGCCCACAGGCCAATGCGATGGTGACAATTCTTCAATTGTGGTTCCTTTTTCCTATGCGATTCTAGTTTATGTCAAATTGTTGATAAAAATCAACCAGTGCATCCCTACTTCTAGCCTGGCCACTGGCCTGGGAGAAAGTGTTTTTATCTTCTTCCTTCTACTTAACAGTTTTAAGTGTTTAGACAGAAATATCATTCCCGAATGACTATAATGTTACAGCCAGTCTTATTTTATAAATATGTAATATGTGACATGATAATATAAAAGTGGGAAAGTATGTATGAATTTAAGAAAATGTCTACGTTTAGAAAAAATTAAATGTAAATATTTTCCTATGTTAATGGCTGTAATCATGCCTTTCCCACTATCCATTAGAAAATATTGAACATTAGCTGAAATACAATTTTAAACCATGGGCTTTAAATTCTATTCCATCAACAACATTGATGTTTGATTTAGGGAAAATAATACAATTTTCTTACTGAATTATAATTCAATATGAGAATGTGTTACCTCAGGCAAGCATATGAAATGCTATTAAAAATGCAATTTATTCTGCTATATAAAAAATAACTAAAAATGTTTCAAATCACAGAAATGATATAAGCAATGAACTGAGACATATTTCACATTCATTAAACTCCAAAATATGTTCCTTCTACTTCTATACATAAACTAGCACTCAGAAAAGCTAATGCCATTTTTAAAAATCCAAATTACACTGTAAAGTGAAAGTGTTTTTGAAAATATTGATAATTGTTGAAGCGGGCTGCCCTTCACTAGCTAACAACTCACTAGTCTTTCAAACTTCACATGTGTTTTAAAATTAACATGATAAAAACTTTTGTTGTGATAACTATGGAAAATATTATTTGAATAACAAGACATTTACACTCGAGCCAATTAACTAGTTGTAGGAAATCCATACGGCTCTTTCTCTGGTAGTCAATTTCTGGGGGGGGGGGGGTAAAGACAAAAACACAGTAAATAAAAGAGCCAAAAATCAATAAAAGTAGCAGACAGTAATTTCCCAATACCAAGTTTACATGTAACATGAGAAGGAGATAATCCTGAAATTAACACAGTGTGCAAGCAACTTTCTTCCAGATGAAATACCCCAAAAGTACAAGTTGATTCAGTGTGCTGTGCTGAATTTAACTGGAGATTTGCACTTCAGATACTTTGGTCCTCTGAATCTGCATGTAACTGCCCACTACAGTGCTGACTTTTGTAAGAGAAACTACCTTGTTCCTTGATAGTGATATAGAGATTTATTCCTGAATTTTGTATTGCCTAGCTTTGCCAACTTTAAACCTTGACTTAAATGGGGTATACTTTATAGACGTGTGCCTTTCATTTGAAAGGGTGTTTGAGAGCTCCACTGTGATGTGCTTAACTGCAATTGAGGCTTTACCATGTATACCCAATATAGTCCATGAAACATGTCCACCTACTTCCACCCTTTCCCATCTGGTAGCGACAAAGCATCAGTAGGGCCAGCTATCTTCTCTGATTACATTCAGCCACTGGAAAAGCCCAAAAGAAAACAAGGGGAAGAAATTTCACTCTTGTAGAAAATATGGTCTGTCTCTTATCCAGGAGCCTGGGTCTTCCCACAGTACTCTGCTCCACTATTTGGGGGTTGGTATGCTGTTTTCCCTCAGTCAACTGAGGACTAAGGATGGTGTGACTCTTGTCATTCCAAGCTCCCAAGGTACCCAACATCCTTTATGATTTCCAAATACCCCAGGCAAATTTGAAACAGTTCTTCAAATACACATCTCTTTCCTGTTGGGACATGTCTGAGACACTACTTCAAAGCATACAAACTTTAGTGTGCATCAAGTCAGAGCACAGAGTGATGGATATTATCTCTGGAGCTTCCGACCTGGTAGGTCTGATCTGGGACTTGAGAATTTATACTTTTGAGTATTTCCAAAGTGTTGCTACTGGATCACACATAAAAAACAACTGTATGACACTCTCACAATGTCTCTTGGTCAAATGACTTTGCCACCACTCTTTTGGGAGAACTGCCAGCTAGCTATTGGAATCTCAAGGTCCTTTGAGGAAGCAATTCTATTTGAGTAGAGGATTGAACCGGGGTCCCTAGAACCTTAAGATACCAGAAGAAGGTGGTAAAGTAGTTTAGGTATTAACAGTCATGTTCTGTCTCTGGTTTTAGTGAATATGGGTAAAAGAAGGAAAAAAGCTATTTCTATAATTTAGCCATTTCTTCCTTGTAAGAATTAAAATCTATTGCAATAGAAAATTTACCATGTAAAAATTTCTCCTTGGAAGCGCAAAGAGTAAAGTGTTAAAGTACATAGCTTTATAGGGTTAATTTTCTTCTCCAAATAGCAAGTCAAATACAGAATTTATAAAAGTAAAAATACCCAGGTGAAAATAAAAGCATATATTAATCTCTTTGAAATATTGGGAGGGAGCCAATATTTATTGAGTACCTACTGTTTGTCAGTATTTCACAAGCACTAATTCATTTTGCTCTCCCCCAAATTAGATTGGTAGTGGGTTAATGAAGTGATGGACAGTGTGAAGTCAAATGTATAGCCCAATAATGTGCAGCTCATAATAAACTCAGTGAGTGGAACCTAACTCTACTTCTAATGACAGCACGTTCTCACATCACACAGATTCCCAAATAGAACATCAAAATCTTTATAGAACCAGTCCTGGAAACGAAAGGATGTCAGGTACAGGAGCATTGCTGTCTTACTGTCCTTAGCCAGGAAGAATTGATCTGCAAGATTGCAACTAATCATGGGGGGTTACTGAGCTGGTATGAAGTCCTGGCACTCCCAGCAGGCCACAAGCTAGCTAGTCTCTCTACACTGTGCTCCCTTCTCTTTGTTTCCATGATGGCTGATCCTGAGAGCATTTCCTAATTAATTTTTTGCATGCCAATTTCCATCTCAATGATTGTTTCTTGAAGAATCTAAGCTGTGGCAAAGATAGCCTCTTTACCTTTTTTTAATTGATGTGAAAATAAATAATGGTTCATAAAAACCATAAATTTCCCTATATTATGTTGTAATTCATAATTTGGATGTTGAGAGATCCATTTAAAATTGTGAACAGTAATTTAACTGAAAGGTCAATAACTCTTCATTGCCTTGAATGTAAATGAATTTCAAACATTAAAAAAAATTGGGACCCATGCAGAATACTTAAGACTATCTGAATATGTATTTTCTTGATCTATTCTTTAGCTGATATTTATATTCTCACTCTCCTTTCCCCTTTCCTCCCTCCCTTCTCTCCCTCAAATATCCCAATATTCTCCAATTTATGTCTCTTTTTAAATCTTCTTTTTCTATAAGTACATGCCTTTTGTTTCAGAGACCATAATTTTATTCCTCCCTATGTTTCTTCCTTTCAAACTTTAAAGGTAGTATCAGCATTTACCGAAGTCATTTGGTTGTGGTTACCTTCTTGCCCAAGGTTATTAAATTCTGAAAACAATCATTTTTCTTGAGTGTGGTAGCAGAAATTTTATGAGCTTCTTGTCCCTGGAGATTCCTAATCTCTTTTGCCAACAACCTTAGTCAACCTTACAAACCCCTAGAAGAGGTTTTGCAATTCCAAAGTTGCTTCTTCAAGGAACATTGATTTTAATCTTGGTAGGAAAGTTGCTCACTTATCTAAACACGATTGGAACCCATAGTTTTCTCAGTTAGCTAAGAAGCCAGTTAAAAGGTAGAATAAGCCATACAAGTACGACTACATACTTAACTTTTTTATAATGCGTGGTTATATGCCAATATATGTTTACCCTTTGATGACAAGTTACATTTTACATTAAATATAATCAATTGGTTAGCATTTGTGTCATTCTTGAACAAAGCATTCATCATCCTGTTTCCAGTTTCACTTTCTTTAATTAAAACAAAATAAATGAATAAATAAATCATATAAATAAATAACAAGAATAAAGTGAACACTTATAAAGCAGCTAAAATTAGGGAATCCCCCCTTGTATACGTCCTGCTTTGTTGATGTTTTTGTTTTTTTGTTAAGTGCTCATATGAATAATTTTTTATTGCAAGAGCTATTTTAAACAACTCACTTTTATTAAATATTTCTAAAGTATGCAATTTAGGTTCTCTTTAAAACAATATTTCATTTGTTAGTATATGTCTACATATAAAGATTTCAACACCACAAGCAGTTGCTACTCAGAGATTGAGACACATACAGCTGGCTGTCTTCACCATGGTAATTAGCTGGAAGTAGCAATACTCAGAGGAACCAAGTAGTCATGAGTACCTCATTTGCCATGCCCACCAATCAGTATGAAATTAATTTGGTTGGCAAAGTAGATAAAGCAAAATTGCTTAAGAAAGCTTCTACTTAATTTCCAAACCCAAGGAATTCCCTCATCCATATTATTCGACAATTCATCAACTTTCTTTACAAGGGCCTTAATTTTCTTCTTATGACCCTTACCCAACTAACTCACCTGTCACCAAAATCTATTGCTTTTAAAATATTGTGGAAGAATAATGCTATGTGTGATCATTACTGTGATAACTAATCTTGGTTGTCAACTTGAGTACATCTGGAATCAACTAAAATCCAAGTGGTTGGGTATGCTTGTAAAGGATTTTCTTGACTGGATCATTTAAGGTTAGAAGACCCACCCTAAATCTAGACCACATATTCTAGCAGCAGTCTATATAAAAGGACCTGGAAGAAGAAGGCATCTCTTTTTTGCCTGCTTGTCCTCACTTTTACTGGCAAAATCATTTATCCTGTTCCTGAGGTGGTCATTCACTGGTGTTAGGATCCTCTTCAGAATTCCAAGATAGAATGGTGATAGGCAGCTCTCCAGGACTTCCCTGCGACTCCAGTAACAGATTGGGAATGCTAAGACATTTAGTCTTGTAGACTGAACAACTACCAGCTATGTGGCCTTTCCATCAGGAGGTAGCCATTGCTGTACTATACAGATCACAACCTGTGAGCAACTCTAATAAGCATAGGCAGATGATAGACAGACAGACAGACAGACAGATAGATAGATAGATAACCCTCACTAAGAAATTCGCTATCATTTAAAAACAAGTGTGTGTGTATGTGTGTGTGTGTGTGTGTGTGTGTGTGTGTGTGTGTGTGTGTGTGTGTTTGTGGGTAGCAGTAGTAAGGAAATACATTATAACATTAATGTCTATATTATAAATAATCTCTGAATTTCTTTTCAAGAAGTGACCTTGTTTTCCTGTGACACAATTGGTTTTGGTATACCTCTCTTAATATCTTAGATATTATAAATGAATTCAGAAACTAATTGTAACTATTTGGGTTAATCCTAACACCAAGTAAGTTTGTACTTCCCATGCCCAAATATCATTTTACAAAATACCATTGTTTTTCTGAGAAAGTCAAAGTGAATAATACTATCTATAAGATAATCACTAGGCCGGGCAGTGGTGGCGCACGCCTTTAATCCCAGCACTTGGGAGGCAGAGGCAGGCGGATCTCTGTGAGTTCGAGGCCAGCCTGGGCTACCAAGTGAGTTCCAGGAAAGGCACAAAGCTACACAGAGAAACCTTGTCTCGAAAAACCAAAAAAAAAAAAAAAAAAAAAAAAAAAAAAAAAAAAAAAAAAAAAAAAGATAATCACTAAATAAATTCCTTAGGAATTAAAATTGAAAATGTTTGAGATAAATTGTTAGATAAAAATGTGAAATTTTCCCTGAAAGTACAACTTTGCAGTAGGTAGGCAAGAAGAATATCTTAGTGTATTCTAACCGCTTACTATGAAATAATAATAGAATTCCAGTAGTGTTTTAGAGATGATCTATTATTTGTGTATACAGAAACAGGCTCCAAGGAGACAGCAACTTTTCCAGTGTTATGCATTAATGATAAAATAGAATTAAAAACCATGCTTATGTAGAACCCTACTGTTCGACTTCAACTCAGCTCAGCTGTTAGACCACCAGTGATTCTAACCATCAGTGTGTTCGTTTTTTAAAAATCTTTAAAAGAATTCCCATTTGGAAAAAAAAAATCTATGGCTGAAATATATCATATTTGACATCAACAAAATTACAATGTCAAAAGAATGAAAAAATCTGGTTTCTCAAAGCTACAGAATATATTAAAAATTCTAATATTTACATTAGTCAGCATATTCTAAGTTCTTCTGCTGTGACAAGCTACCTCAAATGCAGCAAATGTTATTGTTTATGCCACATTCCTCTGTATTTCTACACATAGTGAAAGTTAGTAGAAGTCTCAGTGTTTTGTAGCTTTATGATCTCCTTCAATATGTGGTATCAGATGCAAATAAAAAACGTCTGGCTTAGAGGCTGAAAAAATAGTCTGGTAGTGTGTGGGCATCCAAAGGCTCAAACAGAAAAATGATACAGTGATTTTGTACATGTTTAGGACGAGCTTCTCAGATGATATGGCTGAAAGCAACACTTTAAGATTCAGGAAAACATGGGGAAGGAGAGATGGCTTAGCAGTTGAGAATACTTTCTGCCCCTGCACAGGACATGCACTCTGTTTCCAGCACCCACACTGGGAGACTTAAAACTGCCTGAACTCCAGCTCCAGGGAATCCAATGGCCTCTTCTGGCCTCTCCAGGTTCCTGTACTCACATGAACATACCTACACACACATATACACATAAACATACAATTAATAATTATAAAAAAGAAATCTTTTTGCAAAAAGACCCAGGACATCTTTTCATGAGGTTCTGGTCTTTCCAGAAGATGTGGAGAAACAATGGGAGAATATTAAGTCCCCATTGCCATCCACCTTGACTCCTTACAGCACTGCTGTTTAGACATTACAAGATGAGAATACACAGATTGTATTTTGTGCTTTAGGTAGCTTCATGCCCTCATGAATATGATCTTTAAACTCTAGCTATATTGCCTATATTTCTTGTGTTATATGTATAACATACATCAAAAAATAAGTTTATTACAATCCTAAAGTTATTATTTTTGAAAATGTAAAACATATTTACTTTACATTAATTGTATGTTAAAATAGAAATATTGGATATATTGGGTTGTGTTAAATACATATTAAATTATATATGTAAATATACATTAAAATAATATATATTAAATATATTATTTCAAGCAATGACATTCTTTTCACTATATCAAATATGGCCCATGGTCATAAAGATATGAGTTTTTTTAAGTTACTTTCAAGCTAACAAGTTAGCTTTTCATGGATGCTGAGAAAAAGCATTAGTCAGAAGTTAAGGACTTAATTATATAAGATACAGCAAACAGCAAGCTCAAAAAAAAAACATCAAAAGAAAAAAAGAGCACAAAAGGGCAGTTGCTGCCCCATAAGAAAAATGAGAGATCATGAACAACTCTTTCAGAGAAGAAACTCCTGGAAAGTTGAAAACTTCATAGAAGGCAGGCAGCATATTGCTCTGGAAGTAGAACCCTGGAAGTACAGCCCTGTCACATGTCACTTGTATGGGGAAAGCACCTTTGGGCTCATGTATGGAGCATCTCCTCACTGTATCTTAAAGTCATATCCAGTGACCATCTTATCTGGGTTAAATCAATGGTTGTCTTAAAACTTTGTTCCGTATAGCTAAGTCTGTAAAAGAACTACATAAATCTTAATGGAATCTTGTCTATGTTTATTTTGCCTATACAGGAGAGAGATGTAGGGACTCCCTTAATAGTCATGACGCCCTTTCCAGAGTTTTCATTTCTTTCAAAAATGCAAATAATGTTGAGCCAGTCTTTTCAAGAACCTGGAAACAGAGACATTAGTACCGATCTCTCTAATTCTGTGGATGTCAATAGGACACACAAACATAGTAAAAATAATCTTCTCTACAGTGCACCTTTTGCACACAAGTTAGGGAGTGCATTATTGTGCATAATCAACATAAGCCAAGCTTATGGGGAAATTAGATACAGAATTGCTACTGTATCTACACTATCTACAGTGGGAGACAATTATTGAACCAAAAAGGAGACACAATAGTGCTGTGGGATGTTCTGTATGGTAAATGTGTTGCTAATAAAACACTGATTGGCCAGTGGCTAGGCAGGAAGTATAGGCGGGACTAACAGAGAGAATTAAAAGAACAGGAAGGCGGAGGGAGTCTCTGCCAGCCACCACCAGGACAAGCAGCATGTAAAGATGCCGGTAAGCCACGAGCCATGTGGCAAGGTATAGATTTATAGAAATGGATTAATTAAGATATAAGGACAGTTAGCAAGAAGCCTGCCACGGCCATACAGTTTGTAAGCAAGATAAGTCTCTGTGTTTACTTGGTTGGGTCTGAGTGGCTGTGGGACTGTCAGGTGAAAGAGATTTGTCCTGACTGTGGGCCAGGCAGGAAAACTCTAGCAACAAATGGCGCCAGAACGTGGGGCAGGAATTTCCACTTAAGACCTGAGAAAGCGTAAAAAGAAGATTCTAAAACAGAGCTAAACCAGCTTCCTAGTTGTCTTTCTCAAGTTAGCCACAGCCTGCGGGCTTGAGCTACTGTATGGCGGGTTCCTGGCATGTGTGTTTGACCTGCAGTATGGCGGAATGAGGCCTCTGCAAGTGGCATATTAAGTTGTGTGGCGGATTTAGCCTTTGCTAGTACAAAATAAAAATAAAAAAAATAAAAAAAAGAGGTTTCTGGGCTAAACGCTGCTTTGATAGAAGCATAGACCCATGAAGGCTCCCAGAGCTGACAGTAAAGGTATCACCGCCATGTTGGGAAGCTGAGGTGGGTGGAGCCAGCAGCCACAGCACCGTTTCAGTCTTACAAATGCTGCAGTTTAAAGTAACAGGTTCATAATAAGACAGATTCAGATGGAACAAGACTTTAAATGCTTACAATGTGTGTAAAATGTACGTAGGCTTCAAAGAGAGATAAAAAGGAATATATACAGTTATATAAAGAAATAGACAGTTTTGAAAAATGAAGTCTTTAAAGAGACAGTAAAGGTAGTATAAAATATAAGCCACGTAAAGATGGATATCACACAGAGAATCTGCATTGTGTTGTCTTTGGGATTCTTAACTGCAGAGAGATATTTGATTGTAAAGGAAGCTGAGTTAAACCAATATGTATATTTTAAAGATACCTTGACTTCAAAATTTGATGTAAGGATATGTTACTTTGGAAAGGAGGCTTTGATTTTGTTTCCACAGAAAGCCAGAGGCTATGGGTTTGTTCCAGATTAAGATACATCAGATTTGACCAGCCAAGACCACCTGAAAGGTCTCTGATGACACCAAGGCTCAGATGATCCAACATCCAGAACTGTTTCAAGGCAACTGGCTCAGACGATACACCCTCACGGACTACTCCATGATCCTAAAATTTTCTTTGTGTCCCCATAAGATACAGTGCCCCCCTCCAGCAGGAAGTAGTAAGAGAAGCTACGCCCAAATTCCCAAATTATATGTAATTTACTTGAAGGTTAAAACCTTCCTTTTTGAAAAAAAAAAAAGGGGGGGGGAGTGCTATGGGATGTTCTGTATGGCAAATGTGTTGCTAATAAAACACTGATTGGCCAGTGACTAGGCAGGAAGTATAGGCAGGACTAACAGAGAGAATTAAAGGAACAGGAAGGCGGAGGGAGTCTCTGCCAGCCACCACCAGGACAAGCAGCATGTAAAGATGCCGGTAAGCCACGAGCCATGTGGCAAGGTATAGATTTATAGAAACGGACTAATTTAAGATATAAGGACAGTTAGCAAGAAGCCTGCCACGGCCATACAGTTTGTAAGCAAGATAAGTCTCTGTGTTTACTTGGTTGGGTCTGAGCGGCTGTGGAACTGTCAGGTGAAAGAGACTTGTCCTGACTGTGGGCCAGGCAGGAAAACTCTAGCAACACAATAGACTCTTGTTTAACCTTGTATGGGGGTTAATTTTTCTTGTCTACTGGACTGGGCTTAGAATCACCTAGGAGACATACTCTATGTATGTCTGTGAAAATTTCTTCAGAGTAGCTTAACTAAGGAAGGAAGGCCCACTCTGAATGTGGGCGGTATCATCCCCTAGGCTTGGGTTCCAGGATGCGCTCCTGTTGTTTGCTTCCTGTTCCATTGAGATGTGAGAAAGTGAGAAGTCTCAACTTAAAGCCCCTTCCACCAATGCCTCCCACCTCGATGGACTGTCCCCTCAAACTGTGATCCACATAAACCCTTCCTTCTTTGTGCTGGTTCTTGACAGGTATTTGCTCACAGCAGCAAGTAACTAAAGCGCACCGGATAACTCTTCTTCTTCTCAATGTCTAAAGAAAGGCTTGCATTTCAGGTGGTAGTCCCCACCTGTGAGGTGATAGTCACTGCCCCCTCTGCAGGTGAAAGAATGAGGTTAAGTTGCCCATCTGTCAATTGCTGTCACAACTGTTTCCAGTATTGATAGAGCACCCAAAGGACATTATACTAAATGTGCTCACACACACATGTGCACGCGCACTCACGCACACACACTCAGGTATACGTGTGAATTTATAGCATACATTTAAATAAACTCCTTAGTTAAACTTTTATTATTACTTTATTTTTTTTAGTTGTCTAAAAGGAGGACTTGTGCTTTCAGTCTTTACTCAGAACTCAAATTCTCAGTCCCAAAGCAAGAGACACTGAGGAACACAAATTTCTAACTTTTACTAGTCACTCTTACTATCAGAAAACAAACAAACAAACAAACAAACAACTAAACAGTTTTGAAACTTTACATGCTTAAAAGTGTGAAAAGGAGGTCTTGGCAGGAAGTATCAATAGAATATAGTATTTCAGTATCTGTCATGTTAAGATGAGAACCCAAAACCAAATCATACAATGACCAAATTTACTAGACCCCAAATTAAGAGATGCAGTGAGATCAGGTACTCATAAGGTTGTATGATGGCAACATGAATCAGAGAACCTGCCTGAACAAGATAAGCTTAAGATAAAGCCAATAAAAAATGAGGACGAGCATGCTTTCAGATACTTTTTAGAAATGTTTCTTATTGTATCTATAAATTTAATAATGTCTTACACAGTTTTTCTGAATCAACCTTTCAGAGCCCATAAATTGTTGTGATTTTGTTTACCTTCATACTTGCTTCATTTCAGTCCATTCTTGTTTGAGTCAAGGTCCTATGGTGACGAGAGATTTTGGGGCACAGACCTGACCAGGTTGCTTCACCCCTAGCTCTTACATGAAGTGAAGCTCTTACCTGCTGTGTCTCAGTTTCTTCCATTCATGAAATAAACAACAATCACTCCTGCTTATAATGTTACAGCGAGGCCAAAGCATAAAACAAAAGGAACTAAGACATAAAGCATTGCTATCATACAGAAGCCTTTTGCGACAGTTATTAAGACTCATTCAAAACCACCTCATTTCATGCTCCAGGGGATCTGGAAACATCACATAAAGACAGCGCCCATCACTATTTCCTTTTCTTTCTGCCTCTCCAAATAAAACAGATCTCACTTTTCTGGTTTCTTTCATAGTTTCTTTGATAAGTACCATATTCCAAGCTCCTTCACTGACACATTGACATATTCTTCTCTTCACATTCTCAAAATTACCCTTAGTGATCCCCTTGAGCCTTCCACTTGATATAACCACAGCTTCCCAGACAACTCTAATGACAAGAATACTTTCTATAAGTTAAGAAAAATAGTGGGATTCTTTTTTAAACCAATTTCACATTGACAGGGTGATTTTCAAAATCACTTTGTCCTGGGAATGTAACTCAAGCAGAGTTACAAAGATTAGTGTTGGTCTAACCTGCATAAGTCCCTGAATTTGACCCTCAGAATTACAAAATAGAATATAATAAAATAAAAGGCTTAGTTACGTTTAAAATTCCAAAGCCAGTGCAATTTTAACTTACCACAATAGAACATCTATATGTATAAGCATACTTATTATTGAACAAAGCAAATGATTTGATTACAGAGAATGCATAATTTCTTAAATTTTTAGAAATAAATTACCCACACTGATCTATGAGAACTTTAATTAGAGTACTGAGCATAGAAAGAGGATATTACGGGCTCAAAAGGTCAGTGGAAAATAGTCAACAATACTGAGGACAACATTATTTGTTAGTGGAAGGGAAATCCAGAAGCTTCCTAGATAAATAACTTAATAGTGATAATGCTGACTCTAGTAGAGAAAGCCATATGGTCCTTCACATGCTATTCTTTGTCTACAGCTTACACACATTTGCATGTGCTGTTCCAGTGCAATAAATGTCACTACCTTCTTTCCTTTTTTGCCTAGAAATTTTTTCACAGACTTAGAACCTTTCAACTCTTCTGGAAGTTTTCCATCAGGCCGCCAGACAGCTACAAGCTCCCTTCTCTTCTTTCTCATACACTCTGTATTAGAGTTGCTTGCAAGTCCATCTCCTGATCCTTAAAGCTGTGGTTGTGTTTAACTTATCCTAGAGCCACCAGAACATCAAACAAAGCCCTGGTGTGTGATACACATTATATAGTTGTTTACTGAAAATGTGAAAGGAAAGATAATAAAGTAGTTTAGTTTGGCTTGACTATGACTGAAAAGATATTAAATATGCAGTCAGATACATGCATCAGTAGTACAAGGGAATGGACATTGAGACAGGCACGCACATGTGAACAGGATTGATTTAACTTGTGGAGAAAAGACAAGTTTTGAAGAAAATAAACATGAAAAAGTCACTTTACAGAAACTAAGAGGAGAAGAGCTGCTGGTGGAGAAGTTGTTGATGATAGCACATGAAGCTGCATTTCCTCTTCGTAAATTATGGAGTAGAGTTCTCAAAACACAAGATGATGTGGCTGCTAGATCAAATGGTATGGGTGACAGTGCGGCAGACAACGCCAGGAGCGAAATGCTTGCCAAACAGTTCTTTCAAAATTGAACATGAAAATAACTGAAATGATAAAAACAGATCTAGCAATGAGGAAGTAGATGGTGACAAGCATGGGAGGAAACGCTTTATTACGAAGGAAGAGATGGAAGCTCAGTCACTGTGGGACAAGTAATGAAAATGACATAAAAAAAATAGAGCAACAAGTAAGTACTTTGTATTTAGCAACTGTATTGTGAAGGAGAAAATAGTTTGGAAAGCTGAAGAGCAGACAGGACTCTGTGAGAAACTGTTGAGTGGAGAACAGGAAAAATTTGCATAGGGAAGGAGACCGAACCAGCAGAGGGGAAGAAACAGATAAGGGGAGCAGAAAGCGGAGATCCATGAAGGCATGGGGGTCACTGTATATTTAGTGGGAAATTACAGGGAACTGCAAGCACTCTCTGTTTTCCATAGGGTGGGAAATTAAGTTTCCTGTAACTGAGAGGGACTTGGGAGTAGCTTGTTGGGGGTGGTGGTGGTAAGGAAAGTCAGAAATACGTGAAGCAGCCATCATAAGAAGGCTAAAGGGAAGCCATTGAGAAGAAGGAGCGAAGGCGGCTCGTGAACCTGCATGAGGGCTGCCAGTCTGTGGTTCCCAAACCGCTGCCTTCTACTCACAGTTTGGCTATTTATTACTGATGCTCTTTGACCTACTAAGGGTGATTCCAGAGATGACTTCCAAAATCAAGAATAAGCAAGATCATGGGAATTGAGAATTGACTCAACTGTTACCACAGTACTGAGGACAGTGGGATAATCCTCATCTAGTTCACCCAAACTACAGTTCACATCACTTGGATTCACAACGAGTTTATTTTCATCTGAGTGGAATGTCAGACCATGATTTGAACTTGAAATTATTGGACTCCCGAAGACAATATAAGACATCCACCTCTCAGCTATGTAAAAATAATCCTTAATCACAAGAAAAAGAAATAGTTCTCATGTGCTTTGCTGCATCCAATGGCTTCAAGGTGCAGCACATTTCTGTCTCCAGAGTGCAGGCCTCACTCTTCATCTCCTTTCCACAATAACCTATCCTAATTTTCATCAAAAATAAATTTTGATTAATCAATTTTTTTCAGTTTTTTTGCAGGTTTCTAATAGCAATGGTACCCAATTAATCAGACAACTATTCAGATGTTTGATAAATTATTAATGATAGTTGAAATAAGTTAGTGTCACACACACACACACACACACACACACACACACACACACACAGAGTCAGATGCTCAGTGGCTCTACATCACTTTGTCTGGCACATTCCTACTTTGGTTTTCTACCACAAACCCAGACTTTAGCCAGCTTTCCTCTCCATTCCCAGAAGCCAGCTTTCTAACTCAGGTTTCTGGGTGCTCCTCACTACCAGAACTGGACAGAGGGTGGGTCATATTCTTCACCCTCCATCTCACACACATCCTCCTAACCCTCCCTTTACTTCTACAAAAGAACCACCCTAGAGTTCTAGTATTGAAGAGTAGTACTGACGTTAAGGGAGACGGGCAGTAAAATATCAACGGAACAAATTAGCAGGCAATCAAATCTCATGTCTCACACTGTTCTTACTGTGAGTGACACAGCGGGATAATTTGTGACTCATGCATCAGGTAGTAGTTGAAGCCTTTGAGATTCAGCTGTCTCCTAAGCCCACACAGATGCCAAATATCACCTAACTCGTGTGCACATCAAGGCTTTAATCTCACGTCAGTCAGGCTTCAAAACACTTTCTCATAAAAGCTCTGCTATTCTGGTTCAAAACAGGAAGTAAAGACCTACCAAGCTATATTTATACTTATTTATCAGATTCACTCTTGAGGATAGAAAGTTACAACTTTCAGATACTTATGTGTAAGCATGGTCCATAAGACTCCAACTGTATTCTGTTATATATATCTCCCAGTTACTTTCTCACTGAAATGCCTTCTAGACATACAGGATGAAGGTCCACCCAGTTCCAAGTGGTCTGTGATTGCACAGAAAACTACAAAATGTTCTCATGGGTTCTCACTTGCCTTTGGTCCAGCAACGACCCTTCTATAAGAAAATATCCAAATGAATGTGGTGAATAGATTGACAGATGTTCTATTATTCAGAAGAGCATTTGGTTGTCTATATGAATGCTTAATACTCACTGCTTCAGCAAATTATGAATATGCAAAATGAATACATTTTTTTTCAAGTCTACAGGTTGAAGCCAGAACTTTATCATGCTAGGTGAGTACAGCAATGCTGAGCTGTATCCACAACATCAAACTTATGGTCTTAGAAGTCCAACAGGTGATTCCAGGTGAGGCCCACAAACACACAGAGAGCTCCATGTCCCAAGCTGAAGCCCCAGGAAAGAAGGAGATTCCCCAAGATAAGGCCTCCAGGTGCACCAGCACAGCAGAAATTGGGACACAGGGTATGAACCTGATTTGATGCACATTAAAGTCCCACAAACACATGGGGACTTTTAAAATTCACATTGGTCAAAGCTCTGGATGCAAGGAGAAAACTGGAGTGGCCCTAGAATAAGGCCCACAGGGATAGGGACTTCTGCATCTCCACACCAAGTTGCAAACAAGGCAGGAGGTCCAACCTGATCTGGAACATCACTGACCATCACAGGAACACTAGAGATAGAACCTCTGACCTTAGATGCAGACCTACAGAGGAAAGCAGGACCTCCATCATACTAAGACTTTTGCTTCTCCTGAATGTTATAAATTGTTCCACTAAAAGATAAAAGGAGAGTAGAATTTGAAAAAAAATAAAGAGGAAGAAAAGTTCAACCAACAAACTCCACATTTATAGGACCCAGGACAGAAACACACACACACACACACACACACACACACACACACAGTAGAGTAGCATGTCTTTTCCCCAAAGCCTATAACAATAATTCCCAAGGAGAACAATCTAGAAAGATTTCCAGATAAAGAATTTAAACAAATAATTATAACAATTGTCTAACCTAGTCTACTCAGGAAGAAATGAATGCATTCTTGGAAAACAAAATCAAAGAGTTGTATGAAATAAGAGAATAAATTTTGAAAAGGTGGAATTCAATAATAAAAAAGAAATGTTAAATAAGAACAGAACTAGGATTAAAGTGGTAGTGGAAATGAAAACCTCAATAATCTAAATAAAAAACACAGGGAAAGCCTCGCCAAGAGGAGGGACCACGTGGAAACAAAGTGCTAGTGCTAGAAGGCAAGATGGAGGAATTGATTACCCAGTATAGGTCAATGATAAATTCACAGAACCCACTAACACAACACAGAGGTTTATGATACCATGGAAAGACTCAAACTATAGACTGTTGGCACGGAAGAACGAGAAAAATACCATATCAAAGACATAGAATGCATTTTCAAGAAAATCATAAAAGAAAATTGTCCACATCTAGAGAAAGAAACACCCAAACAGGTACAAGAGACCTACAAGAGGCCCATAGTACTCAACAAGGCAGGAAGAGAGAGGAAACGCCCCTTGACATATTACAGTTAAAATACTAAAAACAGAATAAAGAAAAGGTACTGAAAGCTGTAAGAGAGAAAGATCAAGTCATTTACAAAAGTGGGTCCATCAGAATAACACCTATTTGGAAACTTTTAAAGCCAGAAAGAACTGGAAAGTGGATTCCAAGTTGTGAAAGATGACAACTGTTAAGCCAGACTATCTGCCATACCCAGCAAAACTATCCTTTAAAAGAGAAAGAGAAACGAAAACTGTTCATGATAAAAATATACTAAAGGGATTTATGACAACTAAGCTAGCTCTACAAAGGATACTGGAGGGAACATTTTAGTCTGAGAGGATAAACACACCCATAAGTCACAGGAAATAAATAAGCAAATGATACCAAGTCTGTTAATAAAAAATAATTCTAAAAAATATACAAAATCAAAAAATGACAGGAATTAACATAAATCATTCAATAGTAACTTTAAATATTAATCATCTTACATAACTCCCAACTAGCAAATGACACAGACTAGCAGATTGAATCAGAAAACTGAATCCATCTTTTTGCTGCCTTCAAGAAATACATCTTACCATCAACAATAGATTCCAGCTTAGGGTAAAATATTGAAAAAAAAAAGTATTCCAAGAAAATGAACTAGGACATAAGCAGGTTTATCTAGTTGAATATCTTACAAAATAAACTTCAGACCAAAAGAGAAGACATGACCAAAACAAAGAGGTAGAAAAAAATTTAAATTATACAAAAAAAATCAGTGAAATGAAAAATTGGTTCTTTGAAAATACAAAAATGATTAACAAACCCTTAGTAGATTAACCTTCAAAGGAGAGAGGGGATCCAAAGGAGAGAGGGGATCCAAATTAATAAAATAAAATCAGGAACAAAAGGGATGAGATTAAAACATATTTGAAACAGATATCAATGAAATTCAAAAAGTCCTAAGAACATACTTTTAAAAATTATATTCCAGGCCTAGGTGGTGGCATATGCCTTTAATCCAGCATTTGGGAGGCAGAGGCAAGTAGGTCTCTGTAAATTCTAGTCTATCCTAGTCTACTTAATGAGTTCCAGGCCATAAAAGGCTATATAGCAAAACCTCATTTCAAAATTTAAAAACAAAACAAAACATAACAAAACCAAAAAAAAAAAGCCCTATATTCCATTAAATTAGAAAACTCTAAAAGGAACATAAGAATTTCTAAATGCATATACTATATTGAGATTTAGCCAAGTAAAATAGGTAATTTAACCATATTCATAATTAATAATAAGACTGAAATAATAGTAAAAACTCCCCCAACTATAAAAAGTCCAGGGCCAGACGTAGTTACTGCAGAATTCTTCCAGAACTTCAAAGAAGAATCAATACCAATACTACTCAAATTACATCATGAAATAGAAAAGGAAGGAAGGCTCTCAAAGACTTTTATGAAGCCATTACTACCATGATACTCAAACCAAATGAACATAAAACAAAACAAGAAAATTGCAGACCAAGCTCCCAGGTGAACAAAGATGCAAATTTTCTCAATAAAATACTAGCAAATCGAATCTAAGCTCATATTAAAAGACCTTTCATCAAAACCAAGCTGATTCCATTCTAGAAAAGTAGAGACGATTTAACATATGTAAATCAACAAATGGTATTCATCATGTAAATAGACTCAAAGACATAAATTGATTACATGAGTATCCCATTAGATGTGGAAAATGCCTTTGACAAAGTTCAACATCCCTTAGTAGGGAGATCATGGAGAAGCTAGGAATAGAGGGAACATATCTCAACATAATAAAGACTACATATAAAAAAAAAAACTATAGGCAAAAATATCATGTTAAATGGAGAAACACTCAAAAAATCTCTAGTAAGATCAGGAACAAGGCAAATGTGCTGACTCTCTCCATTCTCTCCACTCCAATTTTAGCTTCAAGTCTTAGCTAGAGCAATAAAACCAGAGAAGGAAATAAAAAGTATACAATTAGGGAAAGAAGTCAAGATATCCCTATTTGGAGACACTATGATTATTCACATAAGAGACTTTAAAGACTCCACTAAAAACTATTAGAGTGGATAATTTTAGCAAAGTAGAAGGATTCAAAATTAACAAATAAAAATCAGTAGCATCCCTGTACATCAAGATGCCAAGGAAACAATCCAACTCACAGTAGCCACACACAGAACCCAAATACCTCTAGGATAAACACTTTAAGAGACTAAAACAAAAGTTTCCTATGACAAAAAAAATAAGACATTGAAGAAAGAAATTGAAAAAAATAACAGTAGAAGATGGAAAAAATCCTGTGCTCATGGATTGGAAAAAAATAATATTGTGAAGACGAGCATCATACTAAATGCTATATACCCATTCCATGAAATAACAATCAAAATTCCAAAACTATTTTTTGGATACATGGAAAGTAATAATTAAAATTTTAATGTAGAGGCACAAAAGACCAAAGAACTAATGAAGAAAATATTCTTTAAATAAAAAAATCAATTTCAACATGGACTTTGGGGATGAACGGAAAATTCTTAAAAGAAGAAATACAAGTGGTTAGGACACCCCAGGGAAATAAAAAATTAAAAATACTTTAGGATTCTGTTTCACTCTAGTCAGAATGGCCATTATGGGGAAATACAGATGATAACAAATGCTGGTGCCAATGTAGCAAGAGAAGATGTACTCTGTGTCCATTAGATGAAGTTAGTCCTGCCACTTTGAATTTAGTCTGAAGGTTTCTCAAAGCAGTAGAAATAGACCTGCCATTTGACAGAGCTCTATCATTTCTAGGCTTAAACTCAATGGACTCTATGCCCTACTACAGAGACACTCACACATGCAGGTTCATTCTACTCACGATACCTTGGAAATAGAAGTCAAACTAGACATCCATCAACGGATGAATGGAGAAGAAAATATAGACTATTACTCAGTTATAAAGAAAAATGAAATCGTGAAAATTTCAGGTACATAGAAGAAACTGGAAAAATTATACTGTGTCATGTATCTAAGGTCCAGAAATGCATTTGTTACCTCTCCTTTGTAAATGGATCTTCGTGTCAAATCTCTTGTTTTGTATGTTTTAACTTGCAGCAGAAGTAGAAGCCAGGAAACTGGAAAGAGGTCATCAGGGGCACATTATAGGAGGGTGGACAGTAGATTATAGGTAATAGGGAAGTAGAGAGCTGGAATACTGAGAATGGAAAAGACTTAAGCAGGGAGTGGCATGGGAGTATGAGGAAAACACCAGTGTATGGGAGGGATGGCCCAAAGGAAGGGGGTCTGAAAAGACACCTGCAAGTCCGATTTCTCACAACACAATCGAAAACAATCGGAGGGATGGTAGAATATATGCAGAACGGAAGAAGAGTAGAAGGACTGAGTGCAGTTGGGAGCAGAGAGAGAGAGAGAAGAAGGAGTAGTGAATGGGCCAGCAAAACGAGCCATTTACAAGAAAGCCATATGGAAATCTTGTTAGTAAGTTAATTCCAAAATACCAATTTTATAAGAGTTCAATCAAATTACCTGCATGGATGAACAGTGTCTCTCTCAGGAGACATGGGCTATTAAATGAAAATTACAGTACAAGACATAGGATACCTCCCTGTGAGTTACTGGTCAGGGAGGCCCCAGAGGTCTCCAAATCGACACAGTCTATTGCCATTGTCCTTGGTTACCCACGCTAACTACATGGTAAGACCCTACTGCTGAAGACGCCGCATACTTGGACTGTAGACACAGAAATAAAGTTCAAACCAACCAGAGGGTTTTTTCCCTGCTGACTGACTGTTATAGTATTAGAAGGTGCCAGGCTATCAGAGAAAATGCAACAGTGATCTTACTCAGCACTCCCCCCCCCCGCCCCCGCATGCTACAGTACTGATCTTCTAGAAAAGATGTGCCCACTAGTAAGGTTGTGGCATGACTGTTATGGGGCTTGTGACTGACTAGATTTTAGGCTTCTTCCACAAGAGGAAAGGTCATATCTGGTATTACATTCCTAGTCAAAAGCCTATGGCTGGGAGGATCATAGACCCTAGGATAGAGTGCTCTATTCTTATTTTGATAAATGAGCCTGCTGTCAAATTGTTTTCTAAATATGTATTCCAGAGACCTGAGTTACTGTCAACCTTACTCAAAAAGATTCCTTCTGTGACCAATGAAAAGATACATACCTGGTCAAAGTGCTGAGAATAAGGGACTGGTGAGTCGCCCATAAATGAGCACTTCAGGCAAGGCTCTGGGAATATCTTGGAAGAATAGAAAAGAATGGAAGAATGTGTGATCAGAAGGACTGTGAAATGCTGCCTCTCAACATCATATGACTGTTGTTCTCAGGAACTCATAGACACTATGGTTATAAGATCAAGACAGCCAATTGTCAGGCATAATGGAGTAGATTGTCTTAGGCTCCACCCCCTACAGAGCAACTACTAGTAGCTGATTATTTTGGGGTTCAGAAGGAGCATCATTCCTTTTGGAGGATGAGGTCATCAATAGACTTCCCATGCTTTGGTGGGTGACCCCATACCCACGCACATATGAGCAGCGTTAACTGGATGAAGTGGGTTATAGGAAGAGACCAAGAGACACACACACAGAGAGAGAGAGAGAAAGAGAGACAGAAACAGACAGAAAGGAAGTAGGGAAAGGGACATGTTGTGGGTGGATGTGGGGCGATATTAGAGGGAGAAACTGGGGGTAGATGTGACGTATTCCATGGTACACCTGTATGAAATTCTCAAGAATAAAGAAAAACAAAAGAAGCCCAACAAAGGTCACACTGCACTGAAATCAGAGTGTTGTCAGGCAGGACTGGGTTGCTTTGCAAAGACTTCTGGAAAGAATTTGCCTCCTTGCTCCACTTTAAGAATATGATCTCAATGAACCTGATCAGATAACCTAGGGTAATCAGTTCTAAATACAGCTGACAAGCAACCTCAGGTCCACCTACAACCTTAATCTTCATTGGCCATATATGGTCACATGTTTCTTGGTATTAAGGCAAGAACAAATTTGATTACTATTATTCCCATGTTCCACACTCGGTGAGCTTATACATGAAGAGCAAGGCTCACATTTCCAGAAAGACTAAAGACAATAGCATACGGGAGAATTCTTGAAGCAAAAGAGAGCATCATTACTCTGTTTTATTATCTAATCTCTTTCTAATTTCCTCCTCTCCCAAAGCTTTCCTCTCCCTTCCCTCTCCCCTCATCCCTTTCTCTCATCCCCCCTTTCCTTTCCTGACTCTCCTCTGTTCTCTTATATACATGAAATCTGAAGCAAACTTCAGCCACGAGTGTTCCTGCAGCAGGCATAACCTTCAAAAGACTATCCCAGACAACTGGGAAGTTCATCTTTCTTCTCAGTAGACTGGAGTTGCTACTTCCCTCTCACATTTTCATGGGGTTCCAGTGAGATAATGGTGAACTTCAAAGGCCAAAGAAAATGAAATGTTTCATTTCCACATATTGAGGAGGGGTACTTAATCATGAAGAGAACAATGAACTATAAGAGCTGATTGGTAAGTGACCTGGGATTTACTAGTTTGGACATCTTTAATAATATTCAATCGAATACACCCTCAAAAATGTTTTTCTATACTCTTAAGGCAAGTCCTGGCAGGAGAAATTAACATAATCTCCAATGTTGCACACACTAAAACAGACGTTTAATCATAATTTTCTCTGGCAATCATGTAAAATGGAACTATTCATAGTTACTAATAATGTGAAAACCCATAATACACTCCAGTCATCATAATAATATATCTCACCTCCAGCAAATGTGCAGCAAGCTGCCCCACTTAACTTTATGTTAGTTCTCTTTGAATACAGCCATAACTCTTGCCCTAACCTCACTTCCAGCTGGCCTATAAATTGATTTATTTATGTGACTTAGGCCTTGGGATTAAATAATTATTCCAAGTGCCTTGAATTTGCCTAAATAAATAATTCTCCCTTGATATAATTAGTCCAGATATTATGAAGCAATATGGTATTTCATGAAAATGCATGCTACCATAGAAAGAAACATTTGACTTTTTCTAGTATAACCTAATCAATTTTAGCCTACTACCCTCCCATTAGAATTTTACAAAGTGGAATCATTAAATGCAATGTTCCAACAGATTTGGAAATTTTGGCAACAGGACCTGAACTTTCTATGATACTGCTAAATCTGCTTGCTGGAGTAGAAATTCTTTAGCAAGGACTTCATCATGCATACCAGACAGATAGTTTGCCGAACCACTGACTATAACTGTTTCTGCCTGTATGTAGTTAAGTGAACAAACTCCTCTCCAGGTCTAATGTTATATCCCTGGTCCTGAAACCTCAGGACCAACCTGTGAAATGTGCTCAGCTTTTTTCTGTAACTCAGGAACAGTCTGTGTGATGCTGCAGCTTTCTTCCTCTCCACTCTGAATTTTCTGCATTTATTCAAGGGGCAGGAGTATAGAATGCTTGCCACATACATTTTTTTCCATGGAATAAGATTCCTAGGTTTGAAGTGGAGGTGGCCCTATCTAGCTCAGGTTGGACATGAACTCACAATCTTCCTTCTTTATCCTGCCCAGTACTGGCTCAGATTTTAGGAATGGGAATGCAGAGAGAAGATTGCATGCTTCCTGATGAATCAAAGCTATTCTTTGAACTGGACCAGTGAGAGACGTCTTGTAAAAGGTGCTAAATTTGTGTTGATTAAATTAATAATAAAAATACTTTAAAACTAATTAAAGAGTATTCCTTTTGTATTTGGACTCAAAAGTAAAAACTGATTCTTTCCAAGGTATGGAAAAATGGATCAATGCTATCAGACATTCTACAGAAAGAGTACCTCAGAATAGTGCTGTTCAAATAGACACACATCAGGCCAGAATGCAGCACACCACTATTCAAAGCATTTCAATAATCACGCAAAATAACTTCCCACAAATATGAATACTAACCAACCTCACATCTCAGTTTTACATTTTCCCAATTTCTAGAATTCTGAGTAGTTGGTCATCTAAAAGACACTTAGGTTACTTAATAGATAAAATGTTATCGTGTAATCTACTATAGTAGCTAAATTCCTACAATAATATATATACTTCCTGGGCATTTATGCTCATGTGGCACTGTGCATACTGTTTTTCTCCTCCATAATATTGTCATGTGCAGAGAAGTTTTACTTAAGGTGAGATCTGTAATTACTATTTGTTCTTATAAGTCTCTAACATAATCTTTTTCAAGCAATCTAAAAAATTGCACATAGAGTACATTTATTATTAATATAACCTTTTGCCGCTAGACAGTTCAGATTGAATCACTAGTATTATTTTCTGTTCTCTCCTACTTAAATTCACTCGATAATGGAATGTCATATTATGGACTTATTTTCTTTTTAATTGTAATATAAACACAAAAAGGTGAAAATTGAGCTTGGGAGAACTTTATAAACACCTGAGTTAATAAGTGAGCACGTCTTTCCCCGGGATCTACTCTGATGATCTCTGACAAACACAGTCCCCAGCACCTCCCAGCAGCCCACACAGGGCCAGAAAAGGCCCTCAGCCCTGCCCTGCTGGCCTCCTGCTGTCTCTGCCCTCTGCCCTCGGCTTTCTAACGAACTGTAAGAAACTTCCTGCGGAGACTGCATGCGGCTGCAGCCTCGTCATCCCCATGGTAACAATGAAAATGGAAAGAAAGTGAGAGGTCGCCTCTAAGAGTCAACTAGGATGGGAGAAATTCTTTTCTGCTGATGAATCGGTTTTTTGTTTTTTTGTTTGGTTTTTTTTTTTTTCCGCTACTGAACTTCCCTGTCTTTAATGTAAGAAATTCTATTTTCTTCACTCCATAAGTGAAATCCCAGACAGCAACATCCCTTGCAATGGGGGGATGGGAGTGAGGGGAGGGGATAGTCCAGACACAAAGCATTCATGTGAGCATTTTCTTTTTTCAGTGTAAATATAGAGTGGTCTGGTTTTTTGTTTGTTTGTCATATTTCCCAGCATTTAAATAGACAATTTTGGAAATGCTGGTGTTTTTTTCTCACTAAAATACTATCTGCATATAGAATCTTTTTGTAAAATACTTCCTACTGTCTAAATTTATATTGAATAAAATATTATTTGAAATTGGTAGCATTTCAGTCTAATCCTGATTGTTATTTCATCATTTTGCTGCGTGGAAAATTTTTTGTTGGTTTTGGTAATGCTAGCAATCAAACCCAGGGCCTCGTACGTGCAAGGCCAGCAGGAGAGCACTAACGCTCATTCCTCGGCCTTGGGAATGCTTTCTTAAAAACCAAGTCTCCTTTAGCCCAGGCTAACCTTGAGCTCACTATGAGAGGACTCCTGATCTTCCTGAGTGTGAGAGTTACAGACATGAGTCACAAGATTCTGCTTGTGCCAACCTGGAGACAGGATCCAGGGTTTTCTGTGTGCTAGACAAGCACCCTACCCATGAAACAACACCCTCAGCCTCCTGGGAAATTATCTTACAGTGATATAGTTCACAATCATACAGTTCGTTTCTTTAAAAGATACACTTTAGCAGTTTTTAAGTACTGACAGAATTATGAAATCATTGTCACAATTAAGTTTGGAAATTTTTTATCACTCAAAAGAGTGTTGCCTTATAGCCAAGTCCTAGCCAGGTACTAATTCTTTCTCTCTCTAGAGACTTACCTCTTCTGGACATTTCCTATAAATAGGATAATTCTATAATCTTTCTTGATATCTTCTTTCACACACAATGTTTTTAATTCACATGAATCTTTTCATTCCTTTATAAGGCCAGATATTATTTCGGGGTGTGTGTGTGTGTGTGTGTGTGTGTGTGTGTGTGTGTGT